>VUQJ01006055.1:9801-20130 GCA_015108635.1 Andinoacara biseriatus
AAACTACATTTTGACTCTCCAGAATGGTAATTTAAGAAATCTGCAATTACATTCTGACTAGTAAGAATAATAATTCAAAATATCTTCAATTACATTTTGACGAGTCAAAATTCTTTTCAAGATATCTCAAATTACGTCACCGGATACGTCATTTGACGGGTCACACATCCGTAATTACAATTTAAGATATCTCAAATGTAATTATGACTAGTCAAAATTACGTTTTAGATGTCTGAATTAAGTGATTGCCTGTAAGCCCCTTTGTGCTGTATTGAGCTGTCCAAACAATTGCGGGTGTAGAATTTCCATTTGCAATGGCCCTGGCCGCTATGGAAAAAATTGGAATAAAATAAAACAATATAGAAAGAGCTCTTCAGTATTGGAACAGCAGTATTGAATGCAATTATGTTTTTATGTCTTTTCCTCATTATAGGGTTTCTCCCGTCTGTGACACCAAATATAGCCGTTACTGCACTAGGTTGAAGATTAACATAAAGCATCTCTGACAGTATTCTAAAAATCCCAGACCAGTAGGACATCAAGGATGGGCATGACCAGAACATATCTATTCTATTACAGTCTGCATCTGTGTTAGGGTATATTTTTGCCAGTCTAGCTTTGGAATAATGAATACGATGTAGAACCTTGAATTCTATTATGCTTAGTTTAGCACAAGAGGAACTGTCATTTACTCTTTGTAGGGCACTGATCCAGATATTCTCCTCCAAGTCCTCCCCCAGTTCCCTTATCCATTCTGCCCTGATGTTTGCAAGCATTGGATTATGAAGAGTGGCTATCCAGTCATTCTCGAAATTAGTCCTTTTGGGTTGAAAGGATTTCCTAACAGATCATCCAAAGCAGACTCTGAAGGTATGTTTGGGAAGTTGGGGTCATGGTAGTGAAGAAAGTGGCGGACTTGGAAGTACCGGAATAAGCTGGACCGGGGAAGGGTAAACTTATGTGATAAGTCATTGAAACTTGCAAAAACATCATTGATGTACAAGTCTTTAAATATGTGGATGCTTTGTCTTTGCCAAAGAATAAACTCAGTCTGATCTCGCTGAAGGGAAAAGGTGATTATTATGTATAGGACTAATAACTAAGGAAGTTATTAAAGCCAAAGTTCCATCTAAATTGAATCCATATCTTAAGGGTATTTATGATGACCAGGTTACTAGTAAAATCTGATATAGAAAGGGGAAGACTGGAGGTGACGAGGGCACAGAGAGATGTTGAGGTGCAACAAGCGGCTTCAAAGCGGCACCAGTCTGTGTCAGGAGAATGGAGCCAGTTCTACCAGTTCTAGTCGTACTCTAAGTTTCTTTCCATCCCAAATAAATGAAGTAAAGGTTTTATCAATTGATTTGAAAAAAGGATTTGCGAGGATAAAGTGGGATACACTGAAATACACTGAAACAGGTCGTTACAATATTCTAACAAGGTGAGTGGCAGAAAATAAGATTTCTCAGGTATTTTTAATTCACTTACCTGTTGCTCCAGGTACCGTTTGCTGCCGCTTGAAAGAGTCGCCATGTTGGTTGAAATTTTCTGGGCCACACAGGATGGTGACGAAATGACGTCTGTGTGCGTCGCGCACATAAACCGACGTCATCGTACCTCACACTTAAAAATATTTATTTAACTAGCCATGTTTACTCATAAATGCATAACCCCATAAACGTGAAACTTGATTAGTCTTTCAGAGCACTCAACAGTTTTCAGTTGCATGAACTATTTGGCTGCTTATGAGTGTAGTGTTCTCAATTTTTATAAGCTTAAAGTACTGTTCGGGTTTACAGTGTAGGTGTCCACATGATTTTCTGAATTGTCCCAGAGTCCATAAGTTCTTTGATGCCACTGATCTCAAGTTGAAGTCATTTAATCACAGATTTTGTAGACTTTACAGCATCAAGGAGGGAATGGTTGTCGTTACACAGACAATGGCAGGATGTTGTGTGTGCTATCACCAACCATGAGCTCTGAATAGAGTGTAGCTAGAAAGACAGCACTATCAATCCCATCTGCAAGTGCTTAAGTCTCTCCAGCTAATCACTCTCTTGATCCGTTTTGACTGCCAGCATATAGGTGAAAATTTTCTGTCTTCTCCCATCAGCATGATGAAGTATTCACCTTGTGTCCCTCCATCTGAGAGGTTTCCCATTAAAGAATCACTGAACTTGTGGTTTTTCTTGTCTCCCAAGTATTGAAACCTCAGGTTAACTTAGGTTTTCTGACCAGTTTGTTTGCACAGTGCAATGTTTGAATTGTAGCATGTTTTGTATTTGAAGCCAAGATGGATATATCACACATGATGTCAGGTCTGCTCTGTCTTGCTACCCACAGTGTCTGTCCAATCTTGGATTTTAACATACCCATCTCTGTGTCTGTTAAAGGAGCTTCCTGTTGTGGTGCTCTGGTGGGATCCATAAGAATGGGCTGTAGGTTTTTTTAATGTATGCATGTTGCTTTACTTTTATTTCATTCTGCAGAGAATGAACCTCCATCCCAATGTAGTTGAAGCTGTTATGTTCTTCTCGTCCAACTTGAAAAGCAGCTTTCAGTTTGGGGATAACAGCTGGAGAGAACACGTTTGAACCACCCCATACAAAGTCATCCACATGGCATACATGAACTCCTGTCACCCTACACAAGCCATCTTGCCAGTAGAAGACAGCTGGATCGACTTTTGACACAGTGCCTCCCAGTTTCTGCATGGTTTCTCTCACCTTGTTGTACCAAAACAAGGAAGCATCTGCCAAGCCACACATTTATTTAACTTCCATACGAAGCCTTCCTTTTCTGCATCTTGGGGTGGACAGATATATACATCCCGGGTTAAATCTTTACCCTGCAAGAAGGCTGTTTTGATGTCCATGGAGTTTATTTTCCATTTATTTTGACATGTGACGGCTATGACCATCTTTAGGGATTCGGAGGAACATGTGGGTGAATCTTTAGGGAGATCTTGAGTGTTTATTTCTTCAAAGCCTCTTGCGACCAGTCTAGTTTTGGGCACAATGCCCACTTGTGTTTTCTTGAGTGTGCACATCCACCTTGTTGATATGCACTTCTGACCTTCATCTTTTACCTCTGTAAACACATTGTTTGTTTTCCAGTTTTCAAGTTCAGTTTGTTTGGCATGTGAGAAAATATCCTCGTTCACTGCTTATATGTCATCTCTGTTGTTAGTGTTTGACTTGACATTCTCAACTACTTCAAAGTTGTTTACTTGTCCCATATCAACTGATCCAGTGGATCCAGCTTTTCCCTCTGGCTCACTGTATTGTAAATTGTACCAGTTTCTGTGTTTCCCACTGGCCTTTCCTGCCCGGCTGGTTATTTTTCCAGCATATTTTTGTCCTGTTTCTTTGTCTGTGACTTTAACAACTTGTCCAGCTTTCAGCTTCAGTCCTTCACCGACGCTGGCTGAGTGTGCCAGTGGGAGATCGCCCTCTCCAGGTGCTGATTCACAGGCGGACTCACTGTTATCTGTAGAGTGATGAGGTTCATCTCTTGTTGATGTCATTTGCTCATGTTCACTTTCAAAATCGTGTTCTTCATCAAGTACTGCTGCTGGTGTCTTAAGAGATTTTCTTCTATTTTGAATGGATTTTCTTTGTCAGTTTCTTCCTGTTTCTCTTGTGTTGCACTCACTTTTCTTAGCTTAGACTGGTACACTCTGACATATGTTCCACCATGCCTGACAAATATTACTACGCCATCTTGGCCGATAACCACACCTGGACCTTTGCACTCTTGACAGTCTGTGCGTTTATAATAGACTTTGTCTCCAGTTTCATATTTTTCATCCGTGGGCCGCAGCTGTTTTTGAAGGGCTCTTCGTATCCTCTCAGAACATTCAGCCTCAGCAAAAGCCTTCCTCATGCAATGCAGTGTTGCAGCGTGATGACCCATCCATGTATTGACATTAGTTTCCAACGCTGGAGGTCTATCAGTTAGGATTGGGGTTTTGTCCAAAGACAAGCTGATAGGGACTGTAGCCGTGTACATTGTGCATGCAGTTTTTTGCCATTAAAACCCAGTCCAGAGCCATTTTCCAGTCACATTTGTTGTCTCTTTTTACCTTAAGTAACATTTCCGTGACGATCTGATTGTGTCTCTCCAGGAGGCCGTTGCTCCGTGGACTGTATCCTGCAGTGGTTTTAACCTCAATGTTAAAATTTTCAGCTATGTCTCTTATTTCTTCATTGTTAAATTCACCTCCATTGTCACTGAATAATCTTCGTGTTGATAATACTTCCTGCACTGAACCTTGTAAAATGGTCAATGGCATGTCTTGTACTGGCAGTGTCAATCACAGCAGATCCTAAGGCTTCTATCATGAATATCTGTGCATCAGAGGGGGATTCGTTTGAAAACAGTAATGTTACATTCTTCCACAGCCTCTTTTGATCTCTCAACCTTTGTTAGTTTCACATGTTCTCTTTAATTGGGGCAGTCCTTTGCCCAGTGATAAGTGCTTTGGCATATTGCACATTTAGTTCTACTTCCGTATTTGTCAAGTGGATTAGTTCCTACAGCTGTTTTTGGGCTTAGCTCTGAGTTTGAACTCCGTTCGCGTTTGCCTGTGTATCTGGTGAAGAAGGCGGCGTCACCCTCTAGTGGCGAACAGACGTTATCGCCAAAAATTCTTTTCAAGGCCGACTTCATGTTTGAAAAAGTGACGGTGGAACAGGCGGTTAGCGCTAGCCGTTTGTCTTTTAACGTTTACCCCTGCGTTGTCTAGGAGTTTGAATGCTAACACTGCATCTGGTAGTTCCATTTTGAACTTACTCAATTTGTTGTATCGTCGCTCAAATTCGATATTGTAATCCTTAATGGATGTGCCATCCTGTGTGTTGATCCGATCAAACTCAGTGTAAGCTTTGTACTGTCGATCCTTTTCTTCTTTTAAGAACACCGAGTCTGGCTTGGTCAAAAGAACGGTCATTCCCGTGTCGGTGTTGAGGTCTTGCGCCCCGATTTCCAGCGCGCTTTCCCTCGCTCTTCCTGATAGCGACAGGCTAACCGCGAGAGCCTGCCTCTTTATGTTTATGTAACGAGTCTCCACATTTCAATCTCATTTTTCCAGCTTTCGTAAGATGTCTTCTCATCAAACGACAGAGGAACTTTGTAATTCCCAGCAGCAGCCATCATCTGCTACCAATGTTAACTCAATAACCACATCGCTGATGTTCGAACACACACTTTTAATTGCCTCCTTGCACCACAATAACAACCAGCATTCCTTGCGCTCCACCTTCATCCCCCCCGACTCATGCGCAGTAGGATACATGCAACATAACAAATATGTAACAGTTTTTTAGATGTACTTTATTACCAATAATGCAGTGTTTAACTATTTTATTTTGACCTTCACTTTCACTTTATTAATTATTTCTGTTTTTTGTTTTTTTTTAGGTCTGCTTCAAGCTCCAGCAGCAGAGAGCATTCACAGAGGAAGAAGCATAAACAAAGGAGCAAGGAGAGAAATGATGACAAAGAGAGAGACCATGATAGAAGACGTGTTTCAAAAGACAAGAGGCATGGCCGGTCTCACTCAAAATCCCAGTCCAAGTCACGTTCCAGGTCCAGAACCAGATCTAAATCAAGGGACCGTAAGCATGGCCAGTCAGAATCCCGATCTAGATCCAGGGAAAGGAAGAGAGAACACAACAAACATTCGTCTCTCTCTTCTAGAGACAAAGTGGACTCACGATCTAAAGAAAAGAGGAGACCCAGGTCTAGATCCAGCTCAAGAGAGAGAAGGAAAGAAGAAAGAACATCCAAAAGTTCACACCAGACTTTGGGACCCTCTCTTCCATCCTCCAGAGGCACAAAGCAGTTGCAAGACAAGAAAAAAGAGAAAGATGTCACTCAAAGCTACACAGAAGATAAAAAAGTTGAAGTTAAAGTGAAGGAGGGGTCTTCTTGTTCCTTCACTTCTAAAGTCAAAAAGGAGGACAAAGTCCTTGGTGCAGAAAGCCAATCCACAATTACAGATATGACAAAAGAAACAAAGGTCACAAAAGAAATTAAAGAAAAACGGGCATCTCTTGATATGTTTGAAGATGTTCCTTTTAGTACACCAGTTAAGAAAGAAGAAACAGACAGTTCTTTGTCAGTAAGCGAAAACCTTGATCTCGAAGGACCCATTAAGACGGAGTCTTGCGAAATTCCCATTGTTAAATCTGAGCCAGGCTCTATATGCAGCGCACCTCCCGATACCTCATTTCCTACACTGACCGCACCTGTTGCAGCAGACAGCCACCAGAAGACAGTCTCTCAGTCTCAGCCAGTGTTAGTGGCCAAACATCAAAACACTGAGTTGGCTATCCCTGTAAAACTAGAAGTTCAGCAGCCGTCAGACTCTGACGATGACTTTAATATTGACGTGATGCTAGACAGCCTGGACTACGTGAAATCTGAGCATACAGAAGGAAGCGGTGCTGCTGTCAAACAGGAGAAGGAAGTGGTGGAAGGGAAGATTGAGGCAGAGCAGGCATCAATGATAGCAGGAGCAAAGTCCAAAACACAAGTGAAACGGGTTACCTGGAATATACAAGAGCCTGAGGGGCATCGACCTGAGAAATCTGCAAGCAGTAAGTGATGTACAGTTACATTGCTCTATCTTTCTGTGTTTAATTTCAATCATTTTAATATTAAATTGAAGCTTAAATAAAGTGAGTCCATTGTGCTTTTCCTTTTTTTCTGTTAAAAATAGCCTCGATACAAGTGTTGTTCTAGTCTTTGATCAAGGCATTACAATATGCAAATAAATAATATAAAAATTATTTCCTTTAACCATAAATCTGTTCATTTTTCCTGGCGAGCAGAATTTCAGAACACGTGTATTATGTGTACCTTATGTAGCTCTGTGTGTGTGTGTGTGTGTGTGTGTGTGTGTGTGTTTTTTTCCTCCTTAACCCTTCCTTTTTTCTCCTTCTCCTTTCTCTCCCCCTTGCACAGAGCTTGCGCTGTATAAACTGAAGCTGAAGCAGGAAGGGGCTCGCAGGCCTTCTTTGACAGTCCAGGCATCTAGTCAGGTAGGTCCGAGCTACTTGTCACTGCAGTATTTACCTGATATTTTTTTGAATTTACTTCTTCTGCAATGGCAGTATTGGTAGGAAGGTGGCAGTGTTTATCCAGAAGAAGCAAGTGTGCTGTTTTCGGTCATGTGATCCAAACTGAAACTGATACTGAAGCATTTTCAGAATAAATGAAAGTAGAACGTCTCTGTGTCTGATGGTAAACAGTAATTCTAAACCGAGACAGAACTGTGTTCCTTGTCTTTAAGACAGACAATACCATTGATTTTAGACCCTGTTTATGTAAATCTGTGTGTGGGTACCTGGGAGCTTGAGGGTCCTGCGCAGTATCTTAGCTGTTTTCAAGACTGCACTTTACTGAACAGAGATCTTGAATGTCATTCCTGGAATCTGCTGGGGCCATTCTTCCAGTTTGGGGGTCACTGCCCAAGTGTTCCGATTACCAGGTGAAGGTAACACCTTTGCCAGTGGTCCCCACTGTTACCTGATTCCCAAGCATCCCGAGAAGGGACCGGTCCTATCCAACTACGACAAATAACCTACCTCAGCACAACATGGAAACTCCTATCAGGCATCAAAGCAGCTAAGATGAACAGGCATTACTAAATACATGAGCAGGGCCCAGAAAGGATTTGGCAGAGATGCCAGGATAACAAAACATCAGCTACTGTTAGATAGAGCAATCACTCGAGATTGTAAGACTACACTGACCAACCTGTGCCCCGCTTGGATTGATTACAAGAAAGCCTATGACTCAATGCTGCACACAGATCCTGGAATTCCTAGAACTATACAGGATTAACAGAACCACTATCCTTAGATGAAACAACAAAGATCCATGAGTACATCAGGAAGATGGCCACAAATGATCACATGCTTAGTGAATACCTCAGGCAACAGAAATCCAAGAAAGAACAGGAACCATCATGGAAGGACAAGCCCTTGCATAGAAAAATCCCACCTATGACTGCACCAGGCTGGACTGAAGCATAGCACAGAGGCCCGAATCATGGCAGCACAGGAAGAAGCTCTAAGCACAAGATTGATAGAGGCTGGGGTCTACCACACACAGAAAGACCCCTGTGCAGAGATGCCCCTGAGATAATCCAGCACATAACAGCAGGGTTCAAGATGCTAGCAGCATATAAAATATAGTGCACACACATAGCTAAAACATGTAATGACCACAGTTTTCTGTGTCTTATATGATAGAAGTGGTGATCAATGTATAATCTCCCTTGGCATTTTCAGGATATCACTGCAGATGATATTGACCCTTCAAAGAAGGGTGCTGATGGTCTGCTCAGCACCTCCAAATCTGATGGCCTTCATCCTGGGGAGTTATCAGCTGCTGGACAAGGAGAGGCAGAAGAAGGAGATTTGTCAAGGAAAGACAAGGTGAATAGATTGATTATAACTCTAACCTTAATTTTATGCCTCTCTGGACTAAAATCATTGTCTTTGGGTTGTCTGTCTGCAAACTTTATCTCAGGAAGGCTGTTGAGAATTTCTTCAGATTTATCTTGATATGGATGAAGTGATTAGATGCTAATAGGAAAAGGTGACATTCCATGTGACTTCATAAAATCGTTTTATTGGTCATAATTTTATAATTTGTAAAACGGACCAACAATATAAATGGAAGGAAGGGTAGCCTTTTATTTGCAAGAAATAGCAAAGTTCAATTTAACCTTATGTTCTTTAGGAAGATTGGTATTGTGACACCATCCTTCATATTTGGATGTGCTTGGATGACATCTTGGAAAATGTGTGAAAAATGATTGCGCAGATTTTCCAAGCTGCAGGCCTGAACATGTGTAGTGCGTACATGTTTGAGAATTTTAAGATACATATGATTCTGGGCAAACATAAGTGTAAATAGGAAACTTGAATGGAGTTGAATGCCACTCTGAGGTGGAACTTCTAGTTTCAAAATGTGTGTAAAAATGATCTCATGTCATAAATTATGTTTTAATTTTGCCAACAGTATTTGAAAAAACTGCACATGCAGGAGAGAGCTATAGAGGAAGTTAAGCTAGCCATCAAACCTTTCTACCAAAGGAGAGATATCAACAAGGATGAATACAAGGAGATTCTTCGCAAAGCCGTCCAGAAGGTGGGTTAGAACACTAAAACGATGAAAAGCATTTTATTGTTCGCTTTAGTACTGATGTGTTTCTCGCTGTCTCGGATAACAATTTAAAATAATCTTTTGCTCAGGTGTGCCACAGCAAGAGTGGAGAAATCAACCCAGTGAAAGTGGGAAATCTGGTCAAGGCGTATGTGGATAAATATAAACATGCTAGGAAACATAAAAAAGGAGAGGATGTAGGAAAAGCCCCAGACGTACAGACTGAAGCAGTGAAAACCTCTGACAGTCCCCAATGAGGCAGGAGCTACAGGCAGGGACAACCACACCCAGAATAAACACCGATCCATATCTTATCCTGTTATTTTTTTTGTGTCCTAGAACTGGGTCTTATCAAACTCTAAGCATACAAACTGTAAATGGCAAACTGAACTTTGCGCTCAGTTTCAAGATGGAACATTTTCTATAATGTTGAGGTTTATATCTTAATAGTGTTTTGAAGACAAACTTTATTCATTGCTGACTTGAACAGTACTTACTGGTGTCTCTTGCTTGGACTGTCACTGCCAAGAACTATTGTGTGTGTGTGATACTCAGAAACCTAATGGGAGACTTTGAGGTTGTGCCTTAAAGAGGCAAAGCTCAAAGACCCTCCCACGGAGGTACAAATCGGGTAGCTTTCTCTACGGGCATAACACTAGGAGGATGCAATGTGTCTTGGGCTTTGAGTTTTCTATGGATTTTTTTTTCTTTTTTGGTGGGAGGGAAGGGGTATTTATCATTGGCAAAACTCAATTTCTTAGTTGAGAAGTGGTAAAAGTATGCAGAATATGCATATTCAAGAAATTTGTCATGCTAAGAGAGCACATTGTTATGCAATTTTTGTAGAAAATTTGTCAGTAGACTTCTAAACAATTTTAGATTTGGTTGTAAATAATATATAGATTTGATACATCCACCTGTATGTTCCTGTCATCCATGTTGCCTGCTGCGAACAACTGACATAAATTGCTCTTGTTCATTGAGTTGACTTATGTTTAATATTTTAAATTCTGTTTCCTTTCTTTTACATTTCTAATATCCACGTCCAATGAACTCAGATCAGTTCAGTGTAGTGCAGATAAATTCTGGCTCAATAGTTTGGAATGAGTAGTTGTCACATTTCTCAAATAGCACATATTCTCTGTGTTT
>VUQJ01006055.1:28653-39839 GCA_015108635.1 Andinoacara biseriatus
TATCTCTCACGCCATCTCTCCCTCACACACACACACACACACACACACACACACACACACACACACACACACACACAAACTTTATCAAAGAGCACTGTTGTCTTAACCCATTATAAGTAAGAAGAATAAACAGTCATGGGGGTGTAGTGTTACAGTTTTATTAAAAAAACAAAAAAACTTCTGTTTTCCCTTACCGGTGAATCAGAAGTCCTCATGTTTCAGCAGGTTACACCTGAAACTGAATAAATGAGGGTTTATATTCTGAGACTGAGATACAGTAATAATAACAGTTGTTGATTGAAGCTGGGTTGATTAAGTGATAACATTGTTTTCAATTCATTACATTATAAATACACAGTTCTGGCAAGTTCTACATTACTTTTTTTTAAATAGTTAATTTATAGGATACATTTTTCCTATGTGACATTGGTGGTTAATTGAAAATACTCTAATAGTATTCTGTGATCCAGTGTGTCTTTTGGTTTGTTGTCCAACTTAATGAGCTTTGAATCATGACCTTTGAAACAGATTTTATATTCTGGTGTTTTGCTCCAAGATGATTTCCGATAGATTTCCCTAATGCCTGCCTATTGGCTTTTGCTGAGCAATGATGACATGCAATGTAGGTTCCAAAAATAAAAATAAAAATACGGCTCAAAATGAAAGCAGTTGGCTCAGAAACTAAATCCTAGATGGCCATGATGCAACATTTTACAATACAATACAAAAACACTAGAATGCAGCACACAGCATGCATGGGCTTCCCCTAAACTGAGACTATCATGTTACATGCTGTAGCTCAATAGTGACGATGATCGTGCGTCTGCACAAAGTGTTCACTCGGCGCCCCCTGCTGTTTATAAGGACACAAGTGAAACCTAAGCAGTTCGAGCCGGGGTTTGTCACGCAAGACACTCTCTCTCAGCCGCAAAACAACAGGTCATTAGCTTTATCGCAAAGCAATTAAATTATATTACATGAAAAACACTCACATAAGTTTAACTCTCTGTTGCAGCAGGCTGTACCAAATCATAACTAACACGATACTATATGGTCACGCTTATTTTTCATTCACAGTCACCCGTTCTAATGAATTGGGGAATGTGTATGAATACATAAAACAATTTAGGGATTAACAGTGCAAAACAGCAGGTTCGGGAAGTTTTTGTGAGGTGGAACTCTGAAATAAACATTCATGATGATGTAATGCAAATGACGGGGTGATGCAATAATAACACGACCTGTGTACACTTTCAGATTCTCTCTCAGTAAACGCGAACAATAAGCCACTTCGCCACGCCACTAACACACCCACTCCACTTGGTAAAGGTGTTTACCTAATCGAAACAAACTGTCACTTTTCCATGAAATGACACACAGAGTTGTGTTCACCCTTTGAAGGAGGAGCTCTTAAACCCCACATGACTTACTGTAAATGCAACTATAATAATGCCCTTAGTGTAAAGTGTATAGTGTATAGTGTAAAAATCACAGCTGCCCTGGGACAGTCTGTCGGAAATCCATGGTTTCATCCACAATGACAGCATGCGCTCAGATGGGGACTTGAACCAGCGACCCTCCGGTATCCACTGCGCCACTGCCACCGACTATAAATAAAACAGTTAAGCACAATCTCAGTCCACAGGAAAAACCTGTCAAGAAAATCGGAATTGGATAGTGTAATTGCTAACTTTCACCGCCAGAGGCTGCAAATGCACTTTAAAAACAAAAACAGCCGGTGACCACGCTGACTTGATAGTGTTAAATTGCTGGTACGGAAAGTTTTTTCACGCACAGAATGTATTTCTAATATCTGTGACAATGCTGAATCAGACTAAATTCCAATAAAATTAAAATAAATAGATAAATAAAAAAGGTTCGACTTAGATGAAGAATGGATAGTGTTGCATTAAACTGTCCAGTCAAGCTGTGGTGCTGAACTGCTGGGTCCGTGCGCCAGCGCGTTTGGCTTTGACTAGCCTGTGCCAGCCTTAAAGGAGCCTTAAAAGAGTTTATTATAGACCAAGCGAAAATTTATTTTCACACGCAGACAGGCGGTTAAGAGATACGTCGGATTTGAAGAGAGATTCTTCTGAGATAACCTCTTGATAAAGCGCAAACGAAGCGCACCTGCAGAGCAGTTAGAGTAATATTCTCTTTCCCAAAAGCATTTCATGAATCGCGTCCCTGCGAGTTTTATAACTGTGTTCAGAGACACGCTTGCAGTTTATTTTGCCCTGTAAAGCTGTAACCTGGATACAGCAGAGAGCGTCCTTGGTATTTGTGATTGTAAAGAGCTGGGGAGAAAGATGGTCGAGGGGGAAGACTGATAATTTGAAGACTTGCCAGAGGTACATTGTCAAATTCAAAAGGCATTTCAAAGAACCAAACCATTCACTTTTTTATTCTCTCTTCTTTTTTTTCTTCTTTCTCTGTCTTTTTTTCTCCCTTTCTTTCTTTTCGCACGGTTGCAGACCGTTTGAATCGACCAATGGGCCTTCAAGTTAGAGACATTGGAATGTAAATGAGCCCAGCGCGTGCTCCCGGCGCAGTGAAAGCTCGGGATTGTTTATTGAGCTCCCGGAGCCACGCGCCTGGCCCGGGGGAGTCGGTGTGCAGAAGAATCACACAGCGGGGGCGGGGCCTCGCGACGAAGCGTGCGTCTCAAAAAAGGGGTGGGTGGGGTGTGTGTTGGAGGCGCGTGTTGAAAAAGAGGAGTGCTGCCAAAGTTTGGGTCAGATCGGCTCGTGGAGTAAGCAGTCAAGAGAGACTTGGACTAGAGTTAGCCACACGGTCCCCACGCGAAGGACACGAGAGCTGTACACTGCCAACCCTTCCTGTTCTTCCTCTTCTTCCTGTGCCACAGTTTGAGGCTGTCCTTTGCATCCATCACGGCAGAAGTACTGTCACCGAGATGGAAACTGCAACCATCACCACCACGCAGACTGCATTCACCTTTGGACTTAGTGAAAGACGCGCCAGCATCAGCCTGCATGCCCCGGCTCAGGACTGCTCAGTGTCCGCTGTGCACCCAAACACCAACGCTGCCGGGTACCAAAGCAAAACCAAGGTGCTGAAGAGACAGCGCTCCAGCTCGCCGGAGCTCCTGCGCTGCAAGCGGCGTCTGAGCTTCAACGGCCTCGGCTATTCCATCCCTCAGCAGCAGCCCGTGGCCGTGGCCAGGCGGAACGAAAGAGAGAGGAACCGGGTCAAACAGGTCAACATGGGCTTCCAGACCCTGCGTCAGCATGTGCCAAACGGCGCCGCCAACAAGAAGATGAGCAAAGTGGAGACACTGAGGTCTGCGGTGGAGTACATCAGGGCTTTACAGCAACTTCTCGACGAACATGACGCAGTGTCGGCTGCTTTCCAGTGTGGACTGCCATCACCGACGCTCTCCAACAGCTACTCTGCTGACCCGGAGTCACCTCACTCCACCTACTCATCAGATGAAGGTGGCTATGAGCCTTTGAGCTCCGAGGAACAGGAGTTATTGGACTTCACAACTTGGTTTGACAGGTACTGAGGCTGCCAGTAAATAAACCGCACAGCAGCTTGTGCGCGTAAAGGTGTCTGGCTTCTTCCAGAAATGCCGACAAAGACTCGATAAAGGCATCAGATCTGTCTTGCCCACTGTGCTTCCAAGTGATCTGTTGCCTCCCTCACCCGGGCTGCTTCTGCAGGAGCAAAGCAATAGTGACAAACAGGGAGAATGTGTATGTGTGAGAGAGGGAGCATCTTGTTGCATAGAGCGTAGTCCTCACAGGAAGGAGGGAATTGGACTCAATGACACGTTGACGCGTGGAAGTAAAAAAACAACTGTTTGAATAAGTGCAATTAATATGTGACACAGCAGGCTCTGCGGGGACGGTGCTGTCCATAGGATCTGTTGATTAGTAGTTCATCAGACCCGGGCTGCCTTCCTCAGCTGCCACGTCTGTTGAAGATGTATAACATTAAAGATGCGTCAACAGACTTTTTCGAGATGTACATGTCCTCTCCTTTCATAACAAAGCTGTATCATACAACAAACTGTTTTAACACGAAGACATATTTTTGTACATAGAATCAAACAGTGTTGTAGAAGAACGTTCACTGCCACTTTTCTGACAGTGTTTTGACAGCCAGCTGTCAGCGAGGCTGTGAGTTGGCAATGTATGAGTTGTGTGACTGGGCAGCAATATCAAAGCTACTGCCTGTGACAGACTGTAGTTTTGTTTTGTTTTTTAAATAGTTGTCAAGGAGACATTTATTAATGTATGCACTTCTTCTCAGTTTCCCGTAGCCTAAAATGTAAATATTTGATTTTAACAGATATATTTTGTGTAAAACAAGTTTTATAAATAAAGATTAATCTATTTATATTATATGTTTTTGCAGTGGTTTGGTTCCTTAGTTAATATTGCATGCGTGCTTTTGTGTGTGTGTGTGTGTGTGTGTGTGTGTGTGTGCGCGTGTGTGTGTATGTGTCAGTTAATTGAGCAAACGAGGGAGCTTCTCTTTTATTCAAAGCCCCTGCATGACCTTTTCTCGACTTGGTTGGGCACACGGGAGAAAATTGCGCAGCTGGGTGAACACTCACTAACCATTATAAACGCGCACTTTCCACGGCGCTTTGTCTGCAGTCAGGACAGGGAGATTAATATTACGTTTCATGCATTGCATTGTTTCTTTTGCGTACTCTGCCTTTACCCAATGGCCCAGAGTGCCTGGAGCGAAGGGAAAGGAGGGGGCGGGGTTGGCAATTCACTCAAAAGGGTATAGACACTTTGAAATACAGCCTGGGGAAAGTCAGCAAGACAATGAGACGGGGTCAAAATTCTTATTGCCCGATTGAGATCAATCTAAATGAAACCTGGGGTTGTAGACTAGTTGTATCCCCAACTGTGTTTTTCAAGGCGCACACAGGCCAACCAAAAAGCCCATCTCCTGCAAAATGGGGAGCACAACGCCCCATTGTGAGCACTATTGTGCGCGCCTTTGCGCCTCATTATTCGAATTATTGAAGATCTTCTATTGTAAATAAACGCTGCTGCCAAATTCAGCGAAGCACAACGAGATATAACGAGTTTATTCTCACCTGGCGCTGTTTCGAGGTGTGGAAAATGGGAATATGAGAACCTGCTCTTGTATTAGTAGTCTTTTGAAATTACTTTTACAGTAAATTCAAAAATGTAAAAAACCTTCTTTATTACTCCACAGTTACAGAAAAAAAGAAAAAGAAATGTGAACAAGATAAATTTAGGCCAACTTTTATATCTGGAAAAAACTTTAAAAAGTAACAAACTTAATGATAAAATCTCTCTCTTTCTCTCTCTCTCTCTCTCTCTCTCTCTCTCTCTCTCTCTCTCACACACACACACACACACACACACACAATGGAGCCTGCAGGTGTAAGCCACGTGCCTGTACTCGGTGACAAAGGGCTCCGGCTCTCCCATTGGTTAATGGCTCGCGAATGTGATCTCTGTCGGTGGAGGCAGTGACAAAATCAAACAAGTGATAAATGGCATTAATTACGCTCTGCATTATAACCGCCTACGTCACGACTACGACTCAAAGAGACAAATCAATGTTAGGCGCAAAAACCCCCGCTGGTCCATTATTATTCGGCTGAAATGGCGTTTGCTATGTCCTTCAGTGTCAGGCAGAGGCCACGCCACAAAGTAAAAATAAGCGCTTGTTTCATGTCCTCCTAAGATTGATATGCAATTTTCTCCTCGGTCATATAGGGAGGAGAGGGGGGCGAAAATAGATTTATTCATGTCATTTTGTCCATGGCTCATTTTCACTCTGACAATACGTAAGGGCGATGTTAATTTAGGCATAGTCCACTGTTGAATATCAATCAAATGGAACCCATTTATGCGTGCGTTTTCGTGCGCAAAGCCATGATTTACGCTTAAGCCAAATGTGAAGGTATAATATAGGGATAAACTGGCCAGGAGCGGAGTGATGAGGGGTCATCTGTTGCTCCGAATGCAGCAGGGAGAACACTTGGTGGATTTTGGCTCATTTTTCATGACCCATTTGCATGCGTATTTTACGCACTGATGAACTACTTCGGGTATTCAGCCACGAATGTTTTGACCCCTTCGGCAAAAACGTTTATCCTTGTTATCCCACAACATGAATCATTTTAGAGGCAGACGATACGCAATTACGGTCTAACTGACACTATTTACCAAACAGTTTTCTTTTTCATTATCTTTCCCTTGAATCAAAAGGGATGATTCCAAACAAAATCTAATCATCACTATTTATCAAAACAGAATAAAAAACGTGGGCTATAGAAATAGTATTTCAACATATCAAAATAAGTGGCTCAGCTGCATTAAAATGTGAGATAACTTAGTTTGTCCTGTTTTTTTAAACATGTTGGTAGTAATTGAAATAACTGAAATAAGTGATTTGAAGAAGAAAACACAATTAAGTTTTTGCTTTCATGTAACATCAATTCTTTCTAAAGGACTTTGAGGTTTAGTTTATCTTGTGCAACACATTTTACTGTTGTGATGACTTGTGCAGATGTTTGTGAGGATACGGGCTGCAGTGGAAGCAGGTATTTATGGTTTCCCTGTTGTTTTTGGTACCTTTTGCCATCTGACATGACAGATGAACTAAAAGACACACAGCAAGTGTCCGTCCATGTGGGCTTCTTCTGATAAATTTTATTTCTAAATCTGATGAGTTCTGTGGTTGTAAAGCAGAAATTTCATTCAACTCATCTCAAGTCAGCAGCCCTCATCATAACTTCTGAAACTTTTCTCATTGTGGTCAGTAGCTAAACTGACTTCACAACAAACAAATGGATAAGCAGGCTGTATTAAAATGTTCATAGTGATTTATTAAGTTGAAATGAAAGTAAATTAAAAAAAAATCTTGTTTGATTGGCTGCAGGAAGGAATGATGCACTTTTTGAAGTATCCCAATCATAGTCAATGTCTAGAGGTGAACCCATGGCTCATCCAGTCATGGCTCAGAGCCATCTCCTGCTGCTGAAAGCATTACTTTAGGCCTTTTTTTTTTTTTTAATTTTTGTACAATATTTTAAAGGAACACAAACATGATAAACAAGGCACAAACCTAAAAGAGGTACTAAAGATAAGGATTTTAGCATTAGGCAAGAGAATACGATCAGAGACGAGTCTAATAGGCTGTAGACAGATGAATAGAATGAGTGCAACCTTGAGCAATGCTTATAGAGGTGTTAATGTTTAAGCAGAGGCACAGATGTGTTTCTGTTTAACATAGACAGAAACACCACTCCTCACACACACACACACACACACACACACACACACACACACACACACTCGCAAAGAGTCATGTAGCTGGTTAAAAGACCCTGTGGCTATTACCCAAGCTAGGTCGTAGAAAGATTGTTTATTGTTGTTGCTCTAAAAGAAAAAAAAATCGTTCACTTTTTCAAAGCTGTGCAGACAGTTCTGCTAACAAGCATGCCAGCAAAGCGCTTAATCTCCCACCCCTTGAGCCAGTTGCAACCAAAAAACACACATCACAGGATCAGCTCTTGCACCAGTGCACTCACAGTTCTGTCTGTCAAAAGTAACACCGTGACAGTAACTCAATACTAACACAACAAAACAACAGGTAGCATTACAATAAGCATGATAATAAGCCAAAATTCCATTACAACAAAAAGACTTGTTTATTGTCCTGTGCTGTCTTGCTTTGTTTATTAGAAATAATTCAGAAATGCTGCAGTATGGTCCATTAAGCATATTTGGGGGTCTAATCAGTGACGCTGCAACAGAAGTGTGTATAATTGTCATTACTTCTTTTGTCTATCACTGGCAGCCCAAAGAGCTGCGATTTGGGACACTGACTGAGAAACGTGCCCAATGTAATTTCACCAGGTTTTATGTCTATGCCTTTAACAGTCAAGTACCACCAATCAGTACAAGTCCAAGGTATGTTTATGGATACCACCTTCAAACCATATGTATATGCTGGAATTTCAAAAATAAAGTACTTTTGGATTCTTTGCATCAAGCTGATTTCACAGCAACCGAGTGACATTAAAATTTCCCCCAGCCTTTAAGAAACTTGGTGTAAATCATCTTCACACGAAATCGTGAAAATGGACAACCAGAAGCTTAATAACAGTTAATAAGCTCCTATTAAAGAATTATTGACCTAATACAATGGGAGGTCCCAGTTGGCAAACATAACTTCTTCATAGATGTGAGGCTTAAATGTTTTCAGACACCGCAGTGTTTTTCTTATCTAACCTGATGCTGAAGCAGCCAAACATGAGGCGAGGTCAAATCTCACTTGGCGTATGTACTCCAAACCCCTTCCTGAGGTTGTATGATTCGAATATGCTTCAGGTAACCACTAGGAGCACTGAAATAATAAACACATTTTTGGTTTTTTGTGTTTATGACCTAGCTTCTAAGATGATTCAAGATGATTTGAGTGCCCAGCAGACCTGCCTTCTCCTTGTGGCTCTGATTTCTTTAAAACTCTGCCTGCCCATCTACTTCTGAATCTGCAGGAGAAAATGTAAAGTACTGGATGTTCTTTACAGTTTCTGTGATTCATACTGAAATGTTACTATGTGATTTTTTTTTTTAAAAGTTCTTCATTGTAGCCTATTCTTCTGAATATCGCTGGAAGATGTGCTAAAGATGAAATCAAAATGCCACCTGAATATACGAGATAATACAGGGGCCTCATCTTTGCCAAAATGGGCCTGTCATGTTTTATTTTTCAGCAGATATCACAGGGCCACACAAGTATGCTGGAAATCCTTTTCTCTGCCTCCAAAGTCTTACTAGCAGGAATCTTGCCCACAGTGGCTAAGTCACTTTCCATTTCTGACAAAAAAAAAGCCAGTCATTTGACTCATGTTTTTCTTCTGTCTTTCCAAACTAAAAGAAAGTGAAGTCTTCTTTTTCAACTGAACAGAGAAAATAAGTTTGAATGCATGCATCCATTCACCTCAACACTTTTAACTGACACGTCTGTATGTGTGTGAATAGGCCCTAAACTTCAGTCGACCCAGAAGAGGAAGAACCAAGCTCAGGCCTGAAGGTTGGAGGGATGGAGGAGGTAGGGATGTGTGATTGGGTGGAGGCGGCGGGGCTGTGATTTGCATGGGCCATTGTGCTGCACAAGTTTGGGTGCTTTTTTTCTGGCTTGGGCCCTTTTGGCCATTTACTTCCACTCTGGCTGGCTGTGGCGAGCTGTGAATAGTCTCTGCTTGGAGGAGACACAAAGACGCTTTTGTGCTACGGCCGCACCATATTCATCATGTAATGCCTGTAAGACAAATCTGATTGGACGTCTCTGTCACTTTGATGTGGGTCCAGAGTGCGAGTGGCCCTGAGATTGCTAACTTCACTCTCTATTGCCTATTCTGCAGCATTGATATGGGGGAGGAGGCAAAGGGGACTGAGAAGAGGTAGCTTAGGGGGAGAAGGAGGAGGGAAAGGGAGAGCAGGCAGGGGGTAGTCCTCATTATTTGCAGGAGCAAATTCATAATAAATTTCCCCATTCTACAAAAACGGGTCGAGATGATTGACACTACTTTACGCCGGGCTGAACAAAAGCCCTGATTTGAGCAGAATACCAAATGAATGGGGCGAGCGTGGACTCAATTCAAACAATTTTAATCTCACCCTGTCCTCCCTTATTTCTCCTCTCCTCCTCTCTCCCCCTTTCCCTCACACTTACCCTCTTTTTTTCAGCTCCAACTCTCCTGCCTCTTTTGTCCACAGCATTCTCATTTTACAGGGTAATTCTACTCCAACGGATGTGCTAATTGTGCTGGGTTAAACTGGATGCTGGTGGACTCCTGTGATACAGAGCTTATTCTTGCCTAATGACTGTAATGATGGTTCAGAGAGACTGCTGCCCGCAGCCTGGAGTGGACTGCTTGTACAGAGCTTGAGAGGGAGACATTTTTTTTCTTTTAGATTTGTATGGGCTGATAGGAAATGAAGAGCAGAGCTCAGCCTGATGTTAGGGTTAGGTGAAGGAAAGAGGCTGACAAATGAAGGCACTAAATATGCTTCCATTAAACAGTGGCATTGCGTGGTTTCCTGTAAAGTGCAGGATGAGTTTAATTTGACCACAGCCACAAAGTAAAAGTGTGTTTTGAAGTCATGAGAAACAAGTTGGTGATGACTAGAAGAATGCAACACACACAAAAATTATTAGTGATGACACAGAAGTACAGGGGTGGTCAAACTCAGGTTTACGGTACGTGTAGTGGAGAAATAGTGGGACACAGGACAGACAAAATACAAGTTGTTTTTGAGGCAGCATCTAGTGACCAACAGTGGAACTGCATTGAAAGCACTTGGGAAGTACTGGCTTCAACAGTTGTAGTGATTACTGCTTGATTTAAAAATAAATAAAATAGAAAAAAAATCATGTCTTTAAATACTTTCATGCTGTCAGTTCAGCACATTTGTTCTCAATGAATTCATTTCACTATAACTACAAATGCATCTCCTCCCCTGGAGATTTGCTGGGAGCTCCTTTGCACCACACCCGCACTTGTCCTTTGCTCACTTTTGTGATAATAACTTAGCAAGTCATGAATGAAAAAAGAAAGGTTTGCGTGCGTGTGTGTTTACTGAGATCAGGTGCATTCCATCAGTCAGCAATATGTAATGTCTTAACATTTGTTTACGCGTGGGTTGGTGTGCAAATATTTACAATTGTGTGTCTGTCAAAGGTTGCACCTCCAGCCCTAAAAAACACTTTTCTATGCTCTACTTAAACAAGTTCTATCCCCTCCCTGCTAACACAAACACACACACACAAATGCAGAACCTGCATACATGCATGCAGACATGTCCCAGGGTCCTCAGCAGGTTTGAGCCTGCCCTTGGAGAACTTGTTCACAGTGACACACCATGGCTTCATCAGTCTCTGACATGTTTCGCCCTCAGCTTTTTAGATCACATGCTTCATTCTTCTATTGTTTGATTCAGACAGACAGTAGGACACTTAGATATTTTCCTTTATGTGCCTTGTGAATATCTCTGCATGACACAATAGATGTGCCTTCTTTATGGTGTCAAAGCAAAGTGTACCCTTGCTTGTAGTCATGAAAGGTTTGTGTGTAAAGGCTGAATAGAAACATGAAAGTGCATGCAGGATTAGGATAAAAAAAAAAAAAAAAAAATAATATTTTTTATAATTTTTAT
>VUQJ01006059.1:1533-14482 GCA_015108635.1 Andinoacara biseriatus
CTATACGACAGAGCTGACACTGGTCTGGGAAGCCAGTGTCTGGCCTGCCTATTGCTGGTTACAATTTAGATATTCGTGTGTGTGTGTGTGTGTGTGTGTGTGTGTGTGTGTGTGTGTGTGTGTGTGTGTGAGTGTGTGTTGTTGTTGTTGTTATTGTTGTGGTCTAGGTGAGCCAGCAGTGAATCCATTTTCCAACATGTTTGAAAGACTCCCCCACTTATTTTTGTTTCATAAGAAAAGCGCTCCATTCTCTCCCATGTGGACCACGGGGAGGCATCAAAGCAATGCTCGTGTACTGCTGTCGGTCTTCCAGTACATTCAAAATAGTGGTTATCATCCTTTATTCAACTACGACTGGGGGGGAAAAAAAGCAGCTGAGGGTTTCGCGTTGTCAAGTGGCTCGGTTTTGGTTGTCGGTGAAAGCTTTCAGAGTGGGAACTGGGTAACCTCAACAGTCCAAGGGAACCTCTGATCTGCTGGATTGCATCAGTGCAAAAGAGAGTCATATACGCAGCTCTGTCTTTATTTCTCCGTCATGAAAGCCACCTCTCAAACCCACCACAAGCCCACCGCAGGCCCACTGTGGCCACACCTGGAATACTATGGTTCAGTGCAAAGTCTATACAGTGCTGTATAGTACAGGTACTCCATAGTACTCTGAAGAAACATGCATACAGAGAGACAGAGTAGGAAGCACACTATCTTACAGTACAATCCTTATCTGTGCAGTGTTTTTGGGTGTCCAGTCAGCAGGACGGGCCTGTCTCTGGATTGTGCCTCGGGCAAACTGCATTTCACTGAAATGCTGAGATTTTCTGAGCCTACTTCAATCATCTGTGAAAGTGCTTGGGTTGCCAAATGTAAAGTATAGTGTATGTGTTTAATACAATGGGGAAATAAATTTGACTAAACTTTATCTAATGAGTTGAATAACAGCTGTAAACAGAGTAGGTCTCCCACTGGAAAACTTGTATCTTTTCATACACTTATACATAGATTGTTGTTCTTTTTTTTTTTGCTTTTTTTTGCTTTATTACAAAATTATTATAACTTTTTATTACTTTAGATTTTCATTATTATTATTAGACGATGACAGGGTCAAGTTGCTTGTCTTCATAAAAAGCATGCATGTTTCCATTCCCCTTCTTGTCGTCTCAGTGCGGTTTCCCAGTGGAAATAATTAACTCGGTTGGTGCTCCTCTTCCGCCTTCATCTTTCTTTTCTTCAATTACCTTTGGGATGTAAGGCTTACAAAGAAACAGGTGTCCATTGTTGCTCTCGTCTCATTGTGAGTCCACTATCAAATCTGTTTCTCACCATTCTGAAGAAATGATCTTGCAACCAAAAAAGTCATGGTTCTGATACCTGAAAAGGAACAGAGTAATAGATATATATTGTGTTATTATGCTCATTTCTTGCTGACTCCCCGGTCAGTTTTTAATAAGTCTCTTGGCAGCCACAAATTCAGTTGGCTGCCACAGAAGGAGGGGGGCCCTCCTCCCGCTCTTTCTTCTCCTCTAGTGTCTGAATGAGACCAGAAGTGACATCGGAGGTCTTCCGCTCTGTGATCGACTCTGGTGGCAGCTGACCCGGACTGCTGCCACCCGAGGCATCCCCTTGTTGCGTGGGCGGAGTCAACGTGGCCGACTCTTGCTCCATGCACAGTGCCACCTCTTCTTCCTGATCAGGGCAGAAGGAGTGAAACTCACAAGGTCAACTGGATGACTAACTTATGTATATAGATTTTTCACCTACTGTCCTCCATAAGCTAACTGACTTGATTGTCAAATATGAAGATCAGCACGACGCATTGAAGTAGACAGATTTTGTCAAGACAATCTCATCACAAGGCCCGCTGTCAAGCTGTTTGGAGCTTTTGATGCGTAATCTTTGTCAGAAAACCTCCTGTCCATGCTGGTTTAAAGTCAAGGTTTCCAAAGTCAAGAATCAATTGTTAATGGTAAATGGGCTGCACTTAGAGCACCTTTTAACCTTAGCTAAGTCTACAGAGCTCCTGGTGAACCTTTTCCTAAAGCTTTCTGTGCTACCTTTATACTACTGTAGGGCTGTGCAATTGATCCAAAAAATTATATTCAATATAATTAGGATAAAACAATAGTTGTTCTGTGTTATTTCACACTGGTAATCTTGCTTTGTATTAATGCAGTGTGCTTTTGGTCTCATGTAAAAAAAAAAAAAAAAAAACTAGGTGTGTTTAGTTAACCTTGAAGCAGAAATGTAAATGCAGTCCAATTCAGCTGTTACCAAACACATGGTGTGCAACATAAGCAAATCCACAATACAACTTTTTTTAAATGTTCAAATGCATCATGTCCAAAAGTCCAGTTATTTTGTTAAATAATTATGTGGCTTAAGAGGAAGAGTGGGTTTTCTACCAATCAGGTCAGTCCCGACACATTCAAGTGTGAGCGAGTGTGTGTGAATGTTAGATAAAAGGGCTTAGGCAAGGACTTGTATGAATTTGTGTGTGTGATTGCGTGAATGAGGCTCGTAGTTCAAAGGGTTTTGAGTGCTCAGTTAGATTAGAAAAGTGCTATATAAGTACCAGTCCATTTGCCTTTCTATATTGACCAAAATAAGCGTGATTAGGATTTTTGCCATAATAGAACAGCCTTATAGCCACTCCTTATTCGATGGTGGAATACCAAGAAGAGCTCAGCTACTGAAAAGTTTTGCCTTTGTGAGCTACACAGCATGGGAAAATCAACCTGAAGATGTGAACTTCATGAATTAGGTATACAGGCTACTGATCTTTTTGTGCATTAATAAGGTTGCTGCCTGCAATTTTCATGAAAACCTTCATACAAGTCCCTTCTGCTTCACAACTTTTACATAATTTATCCCAAAAATAACCAAAGTTTGGAGGCCTGCCACAACTTTGGCAATGAAAAATCTTTTCTCAACTCTCCTTCCTCTTGTTTCCTGACATTTTTGCTATCTAATCTATCTCATCTCTTCATTTTTTTTTCCTGTCCCAACATCATCTTATTCAGGCCACAAATCCAATATTTTATAATCACTTAATGTGGTCATTAATTCAGCCAATATAACAGAAATGTTGTAAAACAATATGTTTCAGGCTGTCAAATCAGCAAGTGAAAACTAAAACATCCATCCATCCATCCATCCATCCATCCATCCATCCATCCATCCATCCATCCTCTTCTGCTTATCCTACTCAGGGAGGCAGAGGCCAGAGCCTATCCCAAAGTGAGGTACCCAGGATCCCATTGATCTGAGGACTGCAGTACCATCATGCCACCCACCTCCTAACAATCATGTACACACTCACACTCTGATATGTGCATCGGTGGTGGAGGGAGTTTGGGTTCAGTATCTGAGAACACTTCAGCATGTTGGGATCATACCACCAACCTTCAGACTGGTAGACAAGCCGATCACCCTCTGCAGCCACAGCTGCCAAGCTAATACATAACTAATACACAACACAATTATTATGGAAAATGTCAACTGGTGTTCCCTCTACTGAAAAATTGATCTTGTGACACTTCACCAATCTCATGATTAAACGAGTAGAAATAAAACTTTAAGAGCACCTTCCAAAATAAAAACAGAAATGAGACACAGTTTGCACTAACCAGGACTAAACCTCCTGTATGTCTCTGAGCACTCACTTAGAAAGCTACAAAATCAAATATTAATCACTGAAGAGATAATTTTATGTAATGTAACTCCATGTTCACCTCACCTTGACCTCCTCCTCGTCCTCCTGCTGCTCCAATAGCGGGGAGTGTTCTGTTCCCACCATCTCCTCTCCGGAGGGAACGCACAGACTCGGCTCCACCGCCGCCACCACACCCATGTATCCACTGGCTTCTGCCTGATAGGCTTCCATCTGCCCCGTGTTCCACAGATCAACCAGTGGGGGGTGAATTTGATGAACCAGACTGTGGATGGTGCTGTTGGGTGTTGCTTGCAAAGAGTGGTTGGCACTGTGCAGCCTATGCTCCAGAGACTGGAAAAACATGGAAAATACTGATCAGAAAAATGTGAGGGTTGAGCAGTGAAGAAAAGACATTAAGAACTGTCAATTGTTTGCAACCTGTTTGCCAATTTGGGTTACTCTTTCGTGACACTCCCACGTCAGTGACAATATGTAAACTGACCTTGTCACTGTTTTTCCTTGGGCAACAGAGGCAATAAGCAGCTCTATGTGATTTATACAGTATAGGAGATCAAGAAATGTTCAATTTAAAGATAAAGCCAATGATTTTGATGCATGTAAAAAAGTTCTGGCACAGCTAAAGGTGCATAGACACTAGTTTTCCATTAGAAATCAACTGCTGTAGAGATAATTAATTCCTCATCCATGGAAATTTAATTCTATTTTTTATTTTTTTTAATAAAATGATTTTCATTTTTCCCTTTGGAAAAATGTTAATATTTTTATGCAGGTTCAGCTGAGCATTTAATGAAAGACTCTTGACAAGAGTGATGGCTCAACAGTGTGAGGTGTGCCAGCGTTCAAATCAGATGCAGTTGAGTCATCATTTATGCCAATGTTTTTTTTTTCTTTTTTAATGAAATAATACAAAAGAAAACAAAGGGAGATGATCAGGTAGAAAAATCTTAAGATTATATCTGTTAAATTGTTATTTCCTAGAAGGAATTTCAGACTCAGCGTTGAAGACAGGATGTAAGAGATTTCTTAGAACAGAGAGGATTTATGTTATAAATAAAAGCCCAACCAGTTTAGGTTATAAATGCTGTGGTGTGTGGGTTTGTTCTTGTGCTGTGCTTGTCTCTATAAAACGGAACAAATACATTTTTAAAAAAACATGTTAATAAATGAATTGTACCAAATAACCATCTCAGATTCTCAAGGTTTAGGCATTATTATTCAGCAACATTATCAGCAACATGTAGCATCTCATCTGGATTAAATTCCTGACGGTGGCACTCTCGATCAATCACCTGCTGTTGCTGATACTGCAGAAGCTGCTGTTGCTGGTAGTGCTGAAACTGTTGGATCTGCTGCAGCTGTTGTAGTTGACTCTGTTGGAGGCTGAACTGCTGCTGTTGCTGCTGAGACAGGAAGTGAGCTGCCGCCTGCCCATCGTAGCCCTCCGTCCCCATAACGTAGGAGCCAGCAGGGGGAGACGCCACGCCGGAGGGATCATTGTTGATGGGTTCCCAGGCGTCAGAAGAGGAGAGGCAGTAGTGGCCCTGGGAGACATATGTGTGAGGCCACACCTCTGCTGAGGAGTGGTGCAATATCTGATCTGGAAAAAATTAAAAACGCAGCAGCTGCTGTCAGTGCTCTTCAGAATGAGCGCAGCAGATGGATGCAGGAACAGTGGGGGGTTTTTTTAATCATTATTTCTAGCAAATCCCACTTTAAAAATGTGCTGGTATTGTAACACAATAAGCAGTTAATTAACTGTTAAAATTCCAATTTCTAATGACTGACAGCTAACAGCTATTTGAGTGAATGTAGATTTGGCTGTTACTTAGCTCCAGAAAACTCAGCTGAAAACTTTCCACACTGGCTGATTATATGTTTTGACAGAAACTCTCCAGTATGAACTGAGTAGAGTTGAACACTGGCACACCTCACACTGTTGAGTCATCATTTTGTCAAAGTGTATAATGCAGACAGAGCTTTGATTTCCTCTAGTCTTTCTTGCTCAAAGGTGGAGGGGAAATCAACTGGGCTCAGAGCTACATATTTTGCTAGGAGTCAGACTTAAAAATTATGGGCTCAGTTGAGGCTTATGCATTCAAGATGCAGTTAAGAAAGACTATCTTAAATCAACAAAGCACTTACTCTAATTGTCTGCACCTCAGACGTCTGCACAGAGAAAACACTGCAGTAAACTAAAAATGTCCAAAATCACTGCTTATACAGATGCAGTGTGTGAGTTTATCTTCCAACAGTCCATACTGTAAAATGTGAAATGGCCTAAAGTCTAGAGAGAAGAGACATGACACACGATCTTCCTGCCATCCTGTTTAAAATTGATTTGGGGCTTTCCAACTTCTTACATTTTCTTCCTCATACAGTAAATGCTGTGTCCATGTTTCACCTGCAGCAGTTACTTGGACTGTCAGCCTCAGACGTATTTGTGGTCCCTTACCTCGACTGGTGATGCTCTCCTGGTTGACCTCGCTGAGATGAGCCACACTGCCCTGGTTTGATCCTGACTGCGGAGTCTCACCATCCATCGATGACCACGCCAGGAGCGTTGCCTCTGAGATTGCAAACTGCTGCAGGATACCTGAGGTCAGAATTCAAAGGACAAGTCAGGGTCATTGCTACTGAGACCTGCATTAATCTCAACAGGCTCATGACAGTTAACAGGGTGTGAAGTTCTTGTCCTCATCCACCCAACCTGCTGCAAAACGAGCCTCCTTCTCCCCATCACTTAGGTCACTGTAGGCGTCGTTCTCCAGCCGCCGCTCCTTTTCCCGCTCCTGGGTAGTGATGCGAGACTGGAGGGCACCCCCTGAGCCCACTGTCTGCATGCCCCAATTTTGCCATTCGATCATGTGAGCAACACGACCCTGGGCCATGGCTGTGGGCTTGGTCACTCTTTCTTTCATTGTGCGGGTGACACCTGTTTCACAAGAAAGACAAAGACAAGGAAGGAGGAGAAGGAGGGAGGGTGGCCAAATTAAACAAAATGGGCGGCAGTAAGAGAAAGAAGTAAAAGATCAGAGATTGAAACAGAGGGAAGATGGAGAAGAGAATAAAACAGCAGATGGTAAAAAAAAAAAAATCAAAAGACAGGGAAGGGACAGACATAGGGTAGACATGTTATTATCAAGCGTGCATTGCTTTTGGGTCATGGAAGGTATGATGCTGTGATGTGATGGCTCATGAAAATATGGATATCCACTACAATTAGACTGATGAACTGGTTGAGCAACTGATATAATAAACTCTTCAGTGCTGGAGTTTTTGTGATCGCATCTTTGCGTTGTAATTGGTAATTACCACACAGGATAACATGAAGAAGTTCAAGCATAGTATGTCTTTACCATTTTTAAGGATTGTTTGTAATAACAATTCCTGCTGTATGTAAATTTGTTCTGATGTTAAAGAGGACATATTAGGCTCATTATAAACTTGATTTTTAATCTGTGGACTCTAATTGAGCAGCCTTGCATGATTCAAGATCAAACTAATAATTATTAATCTTACACTGGGCCACGCTGAAGCCTCTCTATTTACTGCATGCAGTTTTTCTTTGTCTCCCTCTAAATCCACCTTTTCTTTGAGCTAGCTATATTTTGATTGGCTGCCCTTTGCAAACAAAATGTTTGAACAGCAGGTGGTGATGCTTATGTGCTCACAGCCAGAGCTGTGTGCCAGAGATAACCATAGTAAGGATATCCGCATTCACTAACATGTCTGAAAACGGCCTGAAAGTGAGTGATTAGAGCAGTCTGAAGCCTGAGCTTTTTGGCCCGCGGGGATTACTTTCACACACACTGACCTCATTATTTAAAACTTTAACCATTTTTAATATTAGCATCCCCAATTTTAACCTTATATAAGCCTATTCAAGATCATTTATCTGAAATTCAGGAGCAAGACCACACCCAAAATACTTCCCTTCTACTCACATGGTTATAATTACCTACTTGCCCCACTATTCCTACCCTTATTCTGCTTGTAAGCATCTCTTAAAGGTATCAGGGGAATCAGCTAGGCCCGGGAGCCACCGCAAGGAGGCTCAGCGAGGCCTTCCCCAAACAGCAGCCTCTGGCATAGCTCCTTACTTCATAATATTACATTATCTATCTATCTATCTATCTATCTATCTATCTATCTATCTATCTATCTATCTATCTATCTATCTATCTATCTATCTATCTATCTATCTATCTATAACTGTGCCTCAGACATCCCACAGATGTATGAGGCATATAATTTTATTTTATTCAAATATTGAATATCTTAAATTAATAACTATTAATAACAAAAATATTTTCAGCCAAATCCTACTATCCAAAAGCCTGTAGTTAAAAGAGGGACTTCATGAGCATGGATTATAAGCGCGGTGAAATGAAAAAGGGGTTGTGGAGGTGACATTCATGTGTTTAATGAGACTGGTAACAGTACAGGGAGGGGAGAAGGCAGGAGAAGTGTCTTGTCTGACAAAGGTGCGTCATGGGATGGAGCAGGTTAATTGGGGTGAGGTGGCTGTGTGGCATGAATAATGAGAGGATGGCTTGTTGACATGATAGCTTCTTCACACCTCTGCTAAGCTGCACTGGGCAAACAGACAACTCTTCTCTTTCTCTTTATTGTGTTTCGAAAAATTCAAAGCTGCAAAACATACATTTCAGTTCCTGCTGCCATGCCACTACCAGCTCATATCTGCCTAACAGCTCTGCTCCATATTTCATGTGACTAACATATGATGACACATACTGTAAATCCCTGGCTGTTTGATTCTCTCTGATGGTGGCACATGAAGATGAGATTCATGAATAAATTATAGGACAAATCAGTACCACGGCACACAGTAGAGCAGCTGCACTTCATTAAACTGTACTGCAGTAAGTCACTGCACTCAAATAAACTGCACTACACAAAACAGCTGGATGAAACCAAAACGCACTGCACTAAAAGAAAGCAATTTACTACACTGCACTTAACTCTGTTTAACATGGCACTTTACACAGTCAAAACATCCATATTAATACTTGCTCAAGACACCACAATTTCACAACCACTTAACAGAAAAAAAAACTACACCTCCTACTCACCTTTCCTTAGAGCAACAAGCTGTATCATGATGCAATGTGTGTGTGCATGTGTTTGTGTCTTGTTTTTGAAGCTGAATTCATTCCGTCAATGACTCATGAGGAGCCATTGATGACTGATATCACAGAGTGGAGAGGAAGTGATACAGGGGAACCCATTTAGGGTACCATGCTGACTCCAACTCCCTCTGAGGACAGAGCCAGCATGGGGTCATTTACCAGTTACAGCACAGACACACACCTGACACACCTGACAGAGAAGACTTAGCCAGAGCCCCGATGCCATAGGCGTTTGAGTTCCTCTTGAGCCGAGGCAGGATTGATGTGGTGTCTTCCATAGACAGCTAGAAGGAGAGAAGAGAGAGGAATGGAGGAGGGGGAGAAAAGTGTGGAGAAAAGGACAGCATGGATGGTGTGAGAGGCCACACAGAGACAGTGTGTCATGACAGTGTGTGTGTCAGAGAGGGGTGAGTGGAGAGGAGAAGTGATGGAGATGTTGGGTTAATACAAGAGACAAAATTTGCATTACCCAAATCTTGATTCAAAGTTATATTATATATATATATATATATATTTTTTTTTTAAATCTAGTGTTTCTGATTGTGCTCACACCAGTACAATAAACCGCAAGATCGGCTGTACAGCTGAGGAGGTGGGGGGTGTCATGAGGGGGAACGAGCTGATCGCTATAAGGTGATTAAAATCAAAACAGGCAAAGGCAACAAATAGATAGGGAAAGAATAGTAGTAGATGAAGGAATGATGCCACAACACTTACATTGATTCCTTCCCATGAAAATTCTGAACGTCCATGCTGAGGAAGAGAAATAGGAGGAGAGAGGGATGGGGAAAGAAGGAGCAGGAAAGAGTAAGAGAATGACAGGACGGAGGGAACATTGACGTGCATCGGGGGAGGAGGGGCAGAGGGATTGATTGCACATCAGACATGCAGAGGAAGAAATTAAGAGAAGGGAGAGGAAAAGAAGAGAGACAGACACACAGGATTTTCCAGGAACAAGGAAAGTGAAGGACCAGAATGACAGGGAGAAGGGAAGGGATTAAACAGGGATCAGTTTATATTTGCTTAGTTATGTATAGCAGACTGAATACGCTACGGATGAATGAATTTGCTCTTTGGTTACATGTGCTGCCAGAAACATTGAAAGTCAGCAGAAAATTGTGTGTGCGCGTGAGTGAGAGAGAGCACGAGGCGAGATATCAATACTGTGTTGAACTGTATCTGATGCTGCACACAGACTGGGGACTGAGACTAACAGGAGGAAAGGGCCATTATGTGTTTATGTGTTTGTGTATGGGGTGGAGGCAGATGCTGAGAACAAAAAAGATAAGCAGCAGCCTCTGCCACACCATTCTCTCTATCAGCTGGACTGACACTAACTGCACTGGAGACACTGGTCTGCTACTGGTTGAGCTGAAATTTTGGTCAGTGATCCCTTTACAGACAGCAGCTAGTTTGCATAACATAACACAAACTGAAAACTGGGGGAACAAGTATCCTGGCTCAAAATCTACCTAAAAGCACCTCTGAAGCTCACTGATAGACATTCAAATGCTTAATTAGACTTCAAACCTTTTTATCCTAGATTTTTGTTATTAGCGCATATTTTCTAGTCAATCAGCAGACTCAAGGGAGTTTCACCTGAGAAGAAAAAGCCTGTAATTAGTAAAACAACTGTTTGTTTTTTTTCACATTTGTGCAGATTAAACAAACAACATACAGTACCAGTGTGTCCAAACTTTTAACTTTTTGGTACTGTGTAATGTGCTACTTAGATTTGCTGTTTTAGACTAGTTGACTACTTGCTTTTAGTTAACTACTTGCTGCCTGTAGCTTCACATTTCTTTTAAACCTTCATTTAATCAAGAACTCCAGCTTTTACACCGTCTCTCTAAACGTTTTCATGCTGTTTGCGTGTTCATGTCGAGGATGTGTCACATTTAGTGATGTTCCAAACCAACTATCCTTCAGTAAAACTAGGATATAGGGTACCCCAACACTGAGTCTGCGCCCATGCGGGCTCACCAACTACATTTGATGAAGGTGCAGCACCAGTTTTTTGATATTGAGGATTCATTCACTTACAAACATAATCTCCCTGTGATTATTTTTTCAGCAATAAACAAAATTAAAATGATTTTCATGGAGGTTTAGTTAGCATGCTTTTGATGCCAGATTGGAACAGGGCCTTAGTTTCTTCTTCTTTGTTTCTTTTGAAGAGGCAGCAGAAAGCATGTTTTTTGGTGGAAGGGATGGAGAAACCAGCACACCCCGAGAAAAAACTACTATATATTTAGCATACAGCTATGAGAGTGGCAGTCTTCTCGTCATACTTTCGGCATCTATTTTCACATAGTGCAGCACATTCAAGGAAAAATTGTAATACCACAACATGAAATACGCGCAACTGAATTTTAACTAGGATTTTTACTTATGTAAACACAGTACTAATACTATTAATGCAATGTAAACATACTAGCATTTATTTAGCCCTTTTCTAATTATACTGACTGCTCACAGCATTTAACACAAGTCAAATTTTAGCCATGCATTCATACAGTGTTTTATTCTATATAACTCAAATTTATTATCTAAAAGCTCCAAAGTAACAAGAAAATTCTCTATCAAAAAATACTGATGTAATGTACTTTGTTAATTATCATCAGTGATCAATGGAGTTTACAGTAGTATGATAAAAACAGTGTGATGACCAGGGTAGTGTTTACTATCCCCATCAGCTACATGAGGCATGTATCCAGATCCTTTCTGTTGATCAATGTCTGCCTCTTCTTTCCCTCATGTAATTCTATTCTTTGCTCCCACTTCCTCTCTCCCTCACTCTTTGGTTCTCTCTGCCTTGCTCTCCTTTCACAGGAGTGGGTGTGAGGAGAGAGTTAGCCACCAACTGAGTGGTGGAGCTGGGCTCCCTGAAGCAACTTTGCAATAGCCCTGACAACACTGATATATATGTAGGAAAGTGTGTGTGTGTGTGTGTGTGTGTCTTTTTTCTCTCTGCAGAACCAGGGGGCATTCTGGGGCACGACGCATAAATAAATGATGCAATCAGTCCACAGTGCATTTGGTGGAAAAGTGAAGGTCTCTACACTTTAGTCCAAAATGGTTCCCGCTCCTGTGTCCTGTCTCAGAGGCATCGGTTTTAAAGCACGAGATCAGTGAAGCAGCGGGAGAGGAGAGGACAGGAAGATGTACAGTAATAATGATGTGTAGGAAGTTGAAGAAAGAGGAGAGTGATGCCTCTGCTGTTCTGCTTTGAACCAGCACTGAGGAGTGACTCTGTCAGACAGCTGTAACAAGCTTCAAACACCCTAGCAATAGCAATAAGCCAATCAAACCAGTGATTATTCAGTCTTCCAGCCACGCCACCCCATCTTGGCGAGGGAAGCGTGGCAGAAACGACTGACATTGCCATGGCGTGATCTACTTCGTTAATCTACTGGCATAAGCACTGGCACTACAGCTCATCGTGTGGCCATGTTGGTTCCTCAGGTGGAGTGGACAGCAGTTCACTGTCAAGAGGAAGCCAACAACACAGATGAGCCAGCGGGATAACTGAAGACTTACTTGTTCCCCATCCTTTTGGACTGGCACGCCATCTGACGCTGAGAACATGTTAAACAAGAGAGACAGAAAGGCACAGAAAGAGAGAGAAGAGAGGGAGAAGAGAAAGAAACATTAATATTTATTCTTGATTAAATTCAGTGGCAAAACTGCTTCCACAAAATGTTCAAACCTTCATGGAGCTGTGGTTAAAATCTAAAAAGGAATCGAGTTAAACGGCAGTCATTCCCCTCAATTTAACCTTTTCCTCCTAAAATTCCTTCAATAGTAGTAATACCTCCGTCCAAAAGAAAACCCATATCTCAGATGAAACAAGGTCATGAGATGCCTGGATTATAATAAATACATATAAGAAGAAGAATATATATAAGAAGAATAGATATAAAGGTGATTTGATTTTCCTGGAAAAATCTGTTGGGTCTCATTGAGATTGAAATTAGTCCACGGACTTGTACAGGTAACAGAGGAATTAAATGGAATCATTGCAATATATATATATATATATATATATATATTGATATATATATATTGATATATATATACATATATATATTTCAATATATATATATATATATATATATAATACACAGAAACT
>VUQJ01006060.1:0-12826 GCA_015108635.1 Andinoacara biseriatus
CCTTTTGCAGAATATCAGTCTGTCCCTGATGTTTTTCCTGGAGAGAAGTGGCTTCTTTGCTGCCCTCCTTGAGACCAGGCCTTGCTCCAGGAGTCTCCGCCTCACAGTGCGTGCAGATGCACTCACACCTGCCTGCTGCCATCCCTGAGCAAGCTCTGCACTGCTGGTAGCCCGATCCCGCAGCTGAAACACTTTTAAGAGACGGTCCTGGCGCTTGCTGGTCTTTCTTGGGCGCCCTGGAGCCTTTTTGGCAACAATGGAACCTCTCTCCTTGAAGTTCTTGATGATGCGATAGATTGTTGACTGAGGTGCAATCTTTCTAGCTGCAATACTCTTCCCTGTTAGGCCATTTTTGTGCAGTGCAATGATGACTGCACGTGTTTCTTTAGAGATAACTATGGTTCACAGAAGAGCAACAATGATGCCAAGCACCAGCCTCTTTTTAAAGTGTCCAGTGGTGTCATTCTTACTTAATCATGACAGATTGATCTCCAGCCCTGTCCTCATCAACACTCACACCTGTGTTAATGGAGCAATCACTGAAACGATGTTAGCTGGTCCTTTTAAGGCAGGGCTGCAATGAAGTTGAAATGTGTTTTGGGGGATAAAGTTCATTTTCTAGACGAATATTGACTTTGCAATTAATTGCTGTTAAGATGATCACTCTTTATAACATTCTGGAGTATATGCAAATTGACATTATAAAAACTGAAGCAGTGGACTTTGTAAATATTAACATTTGCATCATTCTCAAAACTTTTGGCCATGACTGTATCTCTTTATATGGAATTTCTATGTATTTGCCTAAGTCAGATTGGAGTCTTACCACAGAAAAAAAAAAAATTTAACATGCAACTAAAGGCAAACCTTTTCTGGATCTGGTTTACATAGAAGGCTATCATGAGTCAGCTAACCCACAACGTCATCAAAACTGAAGGTCAGTGTTTGGGAACTCACTCCGGAAAAGTAATTCATAATTATCCATCCATTTTCTGCCATTTATCCGGGGCTTGGTCACGAATGCTTAAACATGGAGCCTGAAATATTGATGACATATAATGGATTAGGACAGGTTTCAAACTTTTCCACATCATATGGACATCCAGAGGTTGTTGGTTTGTGCAATAACCCTCTCTGCTCAACTTAAAGTGACTCCTGTTTGACAGGAAAAAGATCAAGGATAAAATCCTCATTTTATACAATAGAGTGAGCATCTTTAAACCAAAAGTGAGGGCTAAGTTTTACAATGCTGACTTAGGGGGTTGGGGTATGGAGGGTTTGGAGGGAAGGTGGAGAATGAAATGCTGCTGCAACTCAGCCAGAGGTCCACCTTGCAAGGGCCAGATGTGTTGTGACATTTAGGGTACATCAGGCCCACACAACAAGCATGAGTCTAATTATATATTGTGTTCATATTGATCCAAATATAACCTTTCCCATTGACATAATTAGTTTCATTTTCTGACCCCCTCATTGAGAAACTGCCTCTGCAGTGTAGTTGATTCCACTCTTGCGTCTGCTGGGGGAGGGATGTAATCTCCACTCTCTGCTGTGTATACTGGGAAACTTTGGCAGTAAGCTCGGAGTGTGTGAGATTGTGTGTGCGTGTATTGTCTACATGTGGGGATGCAAGTGCACGCAGCCACAGACAGCTGTGAAAACACCTCTCCCCCTCATCACTGCAGAGCGACGCCTCAGTTGCTGCTCATGTGGTCCAGTCTGTAGAGGATGAGCACTCAGGAGTTTTCTGGGAGCAAAATTTGGAAGTAATGTACCTAAATCCTGCAGAGAGGCAGGTTGGTGATTGGTGTAAGATCATATTCTCCCTTGTTGCTGCTTGTTTGGGTACTCATTATGTAATCACTGCTACATAACAACTACAGGATGAAGTGTGCATTTCTGAGCCAGGGAAGTATATTTTGCATTTAGTGCCTCTACTGTCATCCACCGATTCAACTTGTGCGTTTCAGTTTATTCCACAAATTTGATTTATTTAAAGAAACCTTAGCAAGTTAGCGGTTCATTTTCTTTCATGAGAAAATCTCTCAACTAAAATGAGTCTGTTTGCAATAAGAAGAAAAACAATCTGCTTGCCAATCAAAATGGAGCAACAAAAAAAAAAAAACGATTGCATTCAGGACTCGATTTTGAATTCTTCCGCGAGCAGCGAGGTCGGCCTTCACATCTTTTGAAATGCTCTTCTAATCGGACGGATGGGGCACAAGGCACAATCCGCCGAGACAGATTTTGGCTCCACTCAAGTGCGGTTGCTTTATTTCAGGGTGTTCAACTGTTTGTGTATGCGTTTTTACAAGAGTTCTTGGGGCTTTTAACATGCCTTCTGCCATGTAATTAGTGTCTATGGCTAACTACCTCTCAGCAGGCAGTTTTAAACACTTTCCATGGCTGCACACCTCACAGGCCAAGAAGCACTTGCAAAGAGGGAAGAGAAAAACTGCTTTCGGTGCTCTGGTAAGAAAAAAAAAAAGTGCAGGGAGAAACATACAGAATCTCAGGCTGAAATGCACATCACAGGTGTTCAAAATCAAGCTGTTCAATATCTCGTGCTCAAAGAAATCTTACGCTTCTTAAGTGAAATACCAAAAAGACAGATAAAATATTTGATAACATGTGGCTTGCAAAGCAATACACGATCTAAGCCGACCCTGGAAATGATAGAAAATCCGGCTGGGATTTCACTTAAAAGTGCACTGAAGAGATTCCAAAATGGAAATGTTTACCACTGCATATTATTACAGATGAGTGAGGGAGTGTGTCAGTATATGTGAGAGTGAGAAAGTCCAAATAAGATAGATGGTCTATGTGCATGCAAAGGCATCTGGATCTGATCAGTGCTGCACAGCCTGTTTGTGTGGTCACATTCAAAGGAGCCTAACGTGTCAGTAAGGTCCTGTGACATGAGAACATTTATAAGTTATCCACTTGTATGGTTCCCTGAGGGTTACACTAATAAAATATATCCACGTCTTGTTGGAAAACTCACAAGGTGACAAAGGACAACAGCTCATGTTTGGAGGTGATGGCAAATTGGAAGCCGTGAGAGAAGCAAAAACACATTTAAATTGAAAACTGTCCTACTGAAAAACAAGACAGTCAGGAGAGACAGAAAAATATTTGTGGGTAAAGTAGCTGTCTTTTCCCATGTGTTCAACTGGAGAATAAAATTGAATTACAGAGTTCACTGCTGTCAGTAGGAGCCCATGTAAACAGATGCAGGAACGCCGGCCGGGGCCAGGTTAGCTGGGCTAAACACTCCCGTGACTCAGATGCAGTTGCCTGGCCTCTTAGACGCTGATATCTCCGCTCATTAATGTGTGGCATGGAGGGAGAAACACATGGCGGCAACGCACCTTGGCTCGCTCGCACAAGTTTATGAAAGCAGAAGAAACCAGACACGCGAACGGATGCCGAGCGGCTCGCAGGCCTCTCTGCAATGTACGTCTGGATGCCTGGACGTGCGTGTGTGTTTCTGCAAGTGGCTGCTGTATTTCATTTTGCAGCGTTTATCTACCCGTGCTGTGGCCTTTGAGGTCCAGCTTTTGTCCACCAGATCTGCAGATGTATGGTAACTAGTAGCAGAGCTCTCTTTCTCTCTCACTCTAAGAGGGTTTGGCTGAGGCCGCCCACCAAACACAAACACCCATACCAGACGAGTGCATCACCCCTGTTCGGAAAGAATGAACACATTGCTTCCTAATGTGTTCCCAATGGGTGCAGGTATTTGTGAGGGAGTCAGTGATCTGCGGTATAATTGGTTCTCAAACTAGGCCATGATGCTCTGCAGACAAACCCTCCCTCTGCTGTGACATCTGCACATTATAGAGCAGAGACACAACAGCAGTTTGTAAACACTTGGCTCTGTGATCACAATTACAAGCTAATGAAAAAAAATCTCAATGAAAACAAAGAGAATCACTTTCCCATCATCTTAAAAAAAAACATCTAACAAAGCTTTCCTGCACACAACATCTTGCAATTTAATGCCTTTCCCCTCAAAAAAAAGGTCTGATCCAAACTAGTGGCCTCTATCATAACGGGTTCAGCACTGTTTATTCCTTTAACAGTTAGTGACCCAACTCGGTGGTCCCTCTGATTAGAACCCAGCTGAGATCAGACAGCAACAAGACATCAGGACCACTTCATAGCCCCCTCAAAAACATACTCTTTAATTATTTTTGCAAGTGTTAGTGAACAAGTGAGTGGAAACTATGCGGAGTCCAGCCTTCCGCTGCAGGGGAGTGGGAGTGTTACGTCGTGGGGTAGGAGACATTGTAGGTCTGACCAGGAGGGCAGGATGGACTGTCCAGGTGCACTTATCTCTCTGACCTATGTATGTCATATATGGGTTTATACATTTTATAGAAATCTCTTAAACAACTCTTATCTCACTTTAGTGTCTTACGTAGCACGGCAAACATCCCATGACCCTCCGATCATGAATACGAATGGTTGTCTTTTCATCTGTTTCAAGAGATGCTGCATCAACATGCAAGTAAAATAATGTCTTTTTCATTTGTTTGCACTCCGCTTTCAAAATGAGTTGGCAGGGGGTCTAATTAGCTCCTCAAATATTGTTGTGGTTAATAAAGTGAGTGACAGGAATTGCATATACATGGGACCTATCCCAGCTGACACTGGTTCATCACGAGGCCGACACAGAGACATATAACCACACATTGTCACATCCACACCTAAAGCCACTGCACAGTAGATTCACCAATCAATACACGCATGTCTTTCTGCTGTGGGATAAAGTCAGAGCATCCAGAGGAAACCCACATGGCACCCACAAGCATCTCCCAGTTTTAAAGATATTAAATAGAGAAAAGCCCGAAATGTTCAGTTTGAAGGAAAAATATTCTAAAAGGTTAGAATCAATATTTGTAAAGCGATATATCCAATTATAATCTGAGAGCAGTGTGACAATAAAGAAATGATGCCCAGCGATATATTTAAAGAAAATAGTTTTGTAGCTGCCTGGCTTAAAAAAACTCTCCATAGAGCCTTACGGGGGCGCAGGGGAGCAGCTGGTGGAGAACAAAACTGGAGCTGAAAGTTTTCAGTTTGTAGCTGCTTTGATTTTCTTTGTGGACATTTTGCCTCTCTGTGTTTTTTTTCTTTTACATGTATTTTGTCACTTTAAGGTTGTTCTGTTTTCCACAGAAAACAGATTAGGTTTTGTTTCTTGGTTCTTTGTTGGAGTTTTGTCTTATTTTGTGAACATTTTGTTTCTTTTTGCAGTTTTCAAAAAAAAAAAAATCTTGTCACTTGTTGATCACTTTTTTAATCTCCGTTTTGTTTGCCTCTTCTTTGTGTTTGCTTTGTGTCACTTTGTGCCCTTAGTTTGTCTCTTTGTGGTCGTTTGTCTCAGATATCTTGGTTCCAGAAAAAAAAAAGCCATCTTAACCGCTCAGTTCTACTAACCAACAGTTTCAGTGCTGTCTGCAGATCGATCCCTGCTTCTGGTTCTTTAGCATCTTCCTCCCTTACATCATGGTGAGCGTGTGGCCTGTCTATCACCCTGTGTCCTTTCCTTTCTGCCGCTCCCTTTTCCACGCTCCCCGTCTCCTTTCCTGCTTCCATCTCTCCCCTCCCTTCCTCACCTCAGCATCTTCACCGCACACTCTGTCCCGGTCAGCCTCTCATTATTTTTACCCACCAGAATGTGGACCAGCTCCACTTCATGCGAATAGGAAACCACAAGTTTTGTTCTGCCTGGACAGCACCCAGAGCAGTTTTAGCCTCTTCAACAGCATCTCCACTCTTAGGAAAATGTGGCATATTGAGAAGTCAACAGATAAAAGAGGTTAAAGATAATCCCTTTATTAAAAGTCGGAATCACTAGAACACACTAACAGCTTCAGTCTGCCACTATATAACCTATACAGTGACACAGAGGTAGCAGGACACACTGTTCTGGTTTTCTTTCAGGATACTGGCACACTTCCACCACATTATGAGCTTCCCGGCATCAATGGCCAGAAGATCGACCTTAAAGACCTCAAAGACCTCAAAGAAAGCAGTAACCAGAGTTGTGCTTTGTCTCAGCTAAGTTTGAGCTCTCACTAGGTCATCTAATAAAGGCCTGATGATGTCCAGGTTTCAAACCACCAACGTTTCTTACAGCAATGTGTTTCTGTGGCTTGAATAAAGGCTAAAAGAGTGGCGGTGTTCTGCATTTGGCCACGTTAGACAGGAAACAAGCAAGGCTTTGGGAAATGGGCTTTATTGTTTCTTTATTCAGCTGCAGGTCTAAAAGTTCTGGTTTAAATTCTACTTGAACTTTCCCCTACCTATGATGGTGTCAAAGCTCCTTACTGATAGCCAGTAAATCGTTCTGTATCGACATAAACTTTAAGCTTATTGTTCTTGACTCAAAGGTTTGTATGAAGTGCTAGTAGCCTCTGCTCAGTGAACCTTAGAGGAAAGCTAAGGGTGTTTTCACATATTTTTTTTTATTTAGGTTTATTTTCATAGGGGTACGTATATTACATGAACCAAGCAACACACCACAGCATGTATAGCCTAAGCTAGTTTGCAGCGCTTGTCCCTAGTTAGCACTTTAAAACACAAACAGAAAAATCAATAATATACACAATCTATACAATACAGTGTATCACAAAAGTGAGTACACCCCTCACATTTCTGCAGATGTTTAAGTATACCTTTTCATGGCACAACACTTACAAAATGACACATTGACTCAATGAAAAGTAGTCTGTGTGCAGCTTATATACTGTACATTTCATTGAGGACACATGAACTCCAATATGTACTGTGAAATAATGAAGCAGAGCATGATCCCCTGCCTTTGGAAACTGGGTCGCAGGGCAGTGTTCCAGCATGATAATGACCCCAAACACACCTCTAAGACAACCACTGCTTTAGTGAAGAGGCTGAGGGTAAAGGTGATGGACTGGCCAAGCATGTCTCCAGACCTAAACCCAATAGAACATCTTTGGAGCATCCTCAAGCGGAAGGTGGAGGAGCGCAAAGTCTCGAATATCCGCCAGCTCCGTGATTAAGACATACACTGTTTCTGCATTTTTTCTTAGTTTTGGATAAATAATTAATTCTATGGAGTAATATGCCATATGTTGCTGGTCATTTTTATTATATCCTGATATGCTCACAGCATGCAAAGAGAAGAGAGAAGTGCAGAAGCCACTGGACAAGCAAGTAAAAGAATCAATAATTAATTGTAGAATTAAGTCTTCAACAACCTGATGGTCTCTAGTGCTAACTTAACAACTGAGTCATTCAGTATAACTCAGCAGGTTTGTTTTGGGAAATGAGTTTCTCACTGTATGAGAGAAGTTACTGAAGCCATAGAAAAGTGAATGCATACTTATAATTATAACTCTATGCTGGCCCACTCAGACCTGCCTTTCTGGTTAAAAGTGGGATTTTAAAAAGCATGACTGCTGTAACATTTTCTCCCCTGTAGGAGTGATGCAACACTTACACTGCAGAAATGAGCCAAACATATGGACTTGTTCTTATATAGTGCTTTTCTACTCCATCTGAGCACTGAAAGCACTTATACAACACATTTACCCAATCACTTCCATATGTAACTAACCAAAGTACTTATTGTCTGACATTCACACACACGTTCATACTCCAACGCTTGCGTTGAAGAGCAACTTGGGGTTCAGTATCTTGCCCAAGCAGCCCGGAGCAGCCAGGAATCGAACTGCCGAGCTTCCGATAATTGGGTGACCTGCTCTACCTCCTGAGCTACAGCCACTATATATGCAGCCACCATATATAATATAGTATCCCATATATAATATAGTATCCCTTGTAAGGTGATGTTACTACAAATAGCCCTGCTGGAGATTTGCATAATGTTTATGCCCCAGCACGAGGAGGATACAGCAGTCTGTTGGGTCTGTATGCACACACACGTTTGTCAGTGAGAAACTGAATGGGCAGACCCTGTGAATATATGTGTACATGTTAAGGGACGAGACTTACAGTAGAGGGTTAGATGAAAGTTGGGCTGCATTAAGTGCTGCAGTGTATTACATCTCAGCATGCTGTTTATGCTCATTAGGCCCAAGCCTACCGAAGGGATTGGCGGGTATTCTATTGTAATCATTAGGCATAAAGCTCAAAAAGGGTCAAGGTCGCATGGGATGCAGTCAGATTGCCAATGGACCCCATATGAATGTGGGTCAGGCCAAACGGTTTCCAAAAAGGAATGGTTTAGAGGGACTGTGCCTAACTGGAATCGTAAAAGTTTGTCTTTTTTTTTTTATTATTTTTTCTGAGTAAATGACCACAAATTTGACCACTGGAACATTTATGAAAACTCATTAATTTTGGCACAGCGGTCAGGTCTGGTGAAAATTTTCATTTTTTTAACCACTGACAAGAACAAATTCCATGCGGGAATTAGATGAAAGTGGTTAGTCCTAGAACCACGAAATTCAGTACACACAGCAGTCATTTAAAGACAAACCGAAAATATTATTATAGCATCCCCACACAACAAACAGGAAGTCAGCCATCTTGGTACAAATTTGGTACAAACTTTCTGTATGTCACACTGATTAAGAAAGTCAATCACACCCATGCCTCATTTTGCACACCACTGCTGTGGCCACATCGCAAATATTCCATTGTATTTAAATGGAAAACAACATTTCTGTATTATACACTTTATTAAGTTCTTTTGAACTGTACATTGTTCACAAACATTTCCACTAAAGCCCTTGATAATGTTGATAACCCTTGTTAATAATGAGCATTTCCAAAATGAATGCTTCTACCTGTGGCTTTGCATGGCTTTGTGCATCATATGTTCATGTCCATGGGTATTGTTGCCGAAGCTCCGGAGGTAGAACACTAATCTATTAATCGGAAGGTTGATGGTTCTAACACAGTATGTTCCAGTCGGAATTCCAAATAATCTGAATTGATTGTATGAATAAAGAATGTTGCATTAAGTGCTTTGAGTAATCAAGTAAAGTTTTAAATAAACTATTCTTTATAAATTTATTGTTTTAACTTTTCTTGTTGCAATTTGTGCCATTTAGTCCACGTAGACCTTTCAGAAATCTAGGGAAATCCATATTTATATATTTTTCGAGGACTTGCTGGTGAAAACAGAACATGTTATACACATATACTTTTACCCAAGGCCACTAGAGGTTCCTTCATTTCATTTTAAAACATAGATATTGGTCATAAAACGTGCCAGCAGAAACAACCAGTGCATTTGTTTTTTCAAGGAAGACAGGCTTAAATTTTGGATTGACTCACACAGGTTCCTGAAAGAAGGCCCCCCTACTGTAGCCCCCCTGTAGATTTCTCTGTTCATTCACCTTCTCCCCTTTCTTATTTCTCAGAGAGACAGAAAGCACAGTCGATTACAGCCAACCATCTTAGTTCTGCATAAACCTCTCAAATCACTCTTGATAGTAATTGCACATCCAGCCTTCACCAACCGTATATGTAAGCAAAGCTGCACTGCACTGAATCAGCAAGGAGGGGTAGGTGATGCTGGGTATGGGAAAAGCATCAATGAGACTCTTTCAGAGAGAAAAAAGAGCCTTCAGGTCTTTTCATTACAAAGCAATAGAAATCCTATCAATCACAGCTGATCTCCATAACTGACAAATACATCTAGTCAAGCAAAGTCTGGATCTTTCTCCTGTTCTGCAAGCGGTGTACACTTGGAGAAATGCTAGCTATTGCCAGAGCACATTATGGAAAAAATACATATTTTCCTGGTTATGTTCAGTAAGCGAGGCACTCTGTGCTTGAAAAGAATAGCCAGAGTTAGAGGAAGCAGGACAGGTGGAGACTTACAACCTAATGCAAATCCTGGAGCTCCTTATTGTGCCATAGGTACAGCAATTAAACAGGAAAGCAATAGGAGGAGGGGTAGTTTGCTGTTACAATGTCATGTGCCTCTGGTACTAAGAGAGCCACCCATCTGTACACTGGCTATAGTATTAAAACACCCTACAAGTCATACTGCAATCCATCTAAATGTGTGATTACTTCAGCTATAAAGTGGTCAGTTTTAAAATCCAAAATGTGATTTGTTTGAGTGGATTTTACCATGAATTATACCATGAATGATTTTTGTAAGTAATCAAATTCTTAAATAAAAAACAAAACAAAACACAGCAACAAGTAAAACAAAAGAAAACAAAAACAAAAAAACGGTGTGAATGGTTTTTCTCTTCTGTCCCCTCCTGCTCTGCTGGAGTGTTACTGCTATAAGCTGCAGACTGCTGCAGTGCCTCACTCAGTGCAGAGGCAAGTCTGATACACTAAGTCGAAATGATAGAGCTCTGCCAAATAGTGCCCATTGCTGCCAAACCACAGAGAGTGAGTAACTGCAGGCAGAAAGTGAACATAGCACATAGCTGAAGAACAGAACAGGAGATGTAGACATTGTTGGCACTGTCTAAATCTCCTGTATGTCCTGGCTATAAAAGAGAAAACATAACCCTCCCGCAATCACCCCTAAACCATATTAGATAAGATAATGTTTATTTGTCACATGCACAGTTATACACAGTGTAATGCACAATGAAATGTTTTTTGTACCTGCAGCCAATAATAAGTAGTGAAAAAAAAGACAAAAAAAGAGAAAGAGAAATACATATACATATAAATAAGAAGAATAAAAATAGGTAATTCACACTATACACTATACACATTATACATAGAATAATATAATATAATAATTTAAACTGTGCATAATGGTCCAGATTAGGGCTCAGAGGTGAGCAGATGGATGGCTTGTGGATAAAAACTCTTCTTCAACCTTTCAGTCTTGGCCCTCAGGCAGCGGTAACGCCAACCTGATGGGAGCAGAGAGAAGAAAGGGTGTCCAGGGTGGCTGGGCTGTTTTAGGATCTTCTTAGCCCTTAACCTGCACTGCTTGGTGTAAATGTTCTGCAGGTTGGGAAGGGTGGTTCTGATGGTCCGTTCAGCTGAACAACCACCCTTTTTAGGGCCATGAAGTCCTGCTTAGTGCAGTTACCCATCCAGGTGGTGATGCTCCAATGAATGATGCTCTCAATGGTGCAGGTGTAAATGTTCCTGAGCACCTTGAATGGGAGCTTGAAGTCTCTCAGCCACCTGAGGAGGTAGAAGGTCTGGCCTTCTTCACAGTGATGTTAATGTGATGAGTCCAGGACAGGTCGTGTGAGATGGTCACTCCCAGATATTTGAAAGTGTCCACTCTTTTCACCTCAGCACCACTGATGAAAAGTAGATTGGGAGTCCCTCTGCTGCTTCCTGCTGAAGTCCACGATCAGTTCCTTTGTTTTGCTGACATTGAGCAGAAGATGGTTCTCCTGGCACCAGGTGGGAAAACTCCCTCCTGTAGGCTGTCTCTTCATTGTGGGAGATTAGTCCCACAACAGCAGTGTCGTCAGCAAACTTAATAATGACACTGGACTCTGATGTGGCCTTGCAATCGTGGGTGTACAGCGAGTACAGCAGTGGGCTGAGCACACAACCCTAGGGGGATCCGGTGTTGAGGGTGAGTAAGGATGAGGTGAGGTGGCCCACTTGTACCTGTGGTCTGCTGATCAGGAAGCTGTAAACCCGCCTACACAGGGATGGGCCGAGGCCCAGGTCCAACAGCTCAGAGACCAGCCTGGAGGGGACTATGGTGTTGAATTCTGAGCTGTAGTCTACAAACAGCACTCTCACATAGTTCCCCTTATCAATGTCTATGTGGGAAAGGGTTTTGTGGAGGAGGAAGGATATGGTGTCATCTGTTGATCTGTCTGGCCGGAATGCAAACTGTAGTGGGTCGAGGGTGGTGGGTAGTGAGCAGATGATCAATGTCTTGATGAGTCTCTCAAAACATTTCATCACCACAGAGGTAAGAGCTATGGGCCTGAAGTCACTGGGGCTGCTGGGGTGTGGTTTCTCAGGGACAGGGACTATTATGGATGTTTTAAAGCAGGTGGGAATCACACACAGTTTCAGTGAGAGGTTGAACATCACTGTAAACACAGGTGCCAGCTGGTCAGGGCAGGTCTTAAGGACAAGTCCGCTAATACAGCTAGTCCAGCCGCTTTCATGGTGTTTACACTTCTAAACACCCTCCTCACATCACGCTCTGTGACAGTAAGTGTCTCCGCTCCTCCGGCTGGGAGCGCAGCGGGCTGTCGGCTTCCCGACTCAAAGCGCGCAAAGAGGTTGTTAAGTTAAGATGATCAGCATTCACCGGGAGTGTATGTGGTGCTTTGTAGTCCGTGATGGTGTGTAGTCCAGAAACGCTCTGCATTTACACGAGAATGCATGGAACAATGAAAACGACTTAGTAGGATGCGTCACAAAGATTTATTCATTATTTACAAAATTGCCAATGTGAGAGGCTTTGTGGACTGACGACGAGGTTAGATTGCTGCTGCACACAACACTCAATGATATAATGGCAAAAACACAGGCAAGATCAACTTTGAATCGCGCTACTCAAAGTTCACTGAAGCACTTGTGAATGCTAACCCTCATTCACGACCCTGTTGCTCATCTATTAGCGCGTGCACAGAAAACTGTGGCGGTCGCAACCATGGTGCGCATGTGTGAGGACCCCCGTTTCCAAAATACCACGGCTTCAACCGTTTACACGGAAACGCAAGCCAGTGTATTTCTGAAATTCTCCACTCTGCTTCATCACCTTTCATGGTTACTATTGTGACCACAAACAGTTTTATATATCCAGCAAAAACAGAGCATTATAAACATTTGGAGTTTTGAAAATTGTCATATTTTTAATTTGGACTCAGATGACTGTTGGCGAGTCTGTATAGTTTATTTAACT
>VUQJ01006060.1:14259-24495 GCA_015108635.1 Andinoacara biseriatus
CAGAACACCTTGTAAACCCATTAACTTGTGTTCCATAGAATATGAATAAATGGATAGCCTAATTTCTTTCGGTTCTTCTCAAAATGTAAAGTAAAACAATGTGCACATTAACTGAATATTCAAAGATTAGGAGTACGAATACTCATCTTCATCATCAATTCACACACACCTGCAGAGATTTTTTCAGTGTCAAGAAGAAACATTAAAGCAGATAGATTTATTGAAGACAAATAAACACTAGGAATGCTAAACTGAGAAAAAAACCGCATTAATAATGTCTCACTTAATAACTTAATAACTCCCCTTACTTCTCTCATCACCTAAATTTATTTCATTCATTTCCTAATCCTCCAATTTACTCTTTGTTGATCTGTCACTTTGTGCTGCAGCACCACGCTGCGATCACTTAGAGATTCTCTTTCTCGGCACTTAAATCTGTTCTGCAGTATCTAGCTACACCTACACCAAACAACAACCAATCAGGAGACCTGAGCACAACATAAAGGGGGGCCAAAATGTGTAAGTGTGTAATAAGTATTGTGACTTATGTACTTTCTTTATTTGAGCTGCATTCATTATCATAGTGATATCAAGTTCTGGTAATTGTCACAATGGGTGTGTTTTCACTTACCTGTTCATTCCTGAGGTGCCACAAGAGGGGATGAGTAGGACTCAGATATTTTCTGTTGACCATCTTTTCTGGTCTAGTCTTAAAATTCTTGCTTCACTGGCTAATTCCAATATAATGTTTGTTGTCATTCTTGTTTGCATCAATAAAAGCAAGTGTCTCTCAGAATGGACCATTGAATGCATCTCACCCTTATCCTTTTAGGTTTGTAACACTATCACTTTCACTTTCACATGGGTAAACCATGTGAAAGTGAAAGTGATCACCCTGATGTTAATGGAAGTAACCACTGCAATACTATTCAACAGAAAAAATCTCCACATTGCTGAATCCATAGACTGTAGATGTTGGTGTTGAATGAATGGATTTTGTTTGTATATTTGGACTATTTTTACCTCTTCATCTTGGTTTGTAACACCACAGTTGACTGTTGCTGTGGTGGAATCCTTCTTTTTATATTTGCTGCACAGTGCAGCACAGTTTTTGGGAAATATGTGCTGCTATTGCTTGTTTATTGGGGACTGTTAAGTTAAGCATGTCAGTGCTTGGCTGCTGAAGCTGGTGGTGGTTTTGATAACTTCTGGTTGCTGTGATAGTTTGCTACACATCAGCTGCTTAAATTTGGTGAATTAAAAATTGTGTTGCCAACAAAGTTGAAATTTGACTGTTGTGTATCTGTGAGATGATGTTTGTTGCCACTGAACACTGTGCATATTAAGTGCTTGGGGGAAGGGAGGAAAATGGGAGGAAAATGGACAGTCAAAGCTTACTACAGAAGCATTGGCTTGTAACATTGAAACTAAAATAAGTATGAGGTGATAATAAGGTTATATGTAGATGTACCACTAAGGTGAAATATAGATACTGATTAACTTTATTCTTATGAGTCTCATTAGAAGATTATTTTCTCAGCTTTATTTTCTGAGGAATGTCATGTTGCATTGCTTTATTAGTGAAACAATAGCAGAGCTCTCACGGGATATGTAGTAGACACTGATATCATTGTAGTAGACGTTGATCCTGTTCAGGGTCACAGGGGGGCTGGAGCCTATCCCAGCTGACATAAGGCAAGAGGCAGGGTGCACCCTGCACAGGTCACCAGCCTGTCACAGAGCTAACACTGAGAGACAGACAACCATTCACACCTATGGGCAATTTGTTTTAGTCACATAAATCATCATTTGATCCAGAAATAACAATTTCATATATGCATATAAACCAAAATGTACCAACCGCAATTTCTGTACTGCAAAGTGAACTGAACCCCTAACAGGGAAGGAGATTAGACATAAAACATGCTGTGGAAGAGAGCCAGAGATTAATAATAACTAATGATTGAATGCAGGGTGATGTATAAATACAGAGTGAAAAGAGGCACATGAAGACAAAAACTCAGCGCATCAGGGACAGGATCCTAGCAGCCTTGGTCTATTGCAGTGTAACTAATGGAGGGTTGAAGGTCACCTGATCCACCCCTAACCAGGGTTTCTATTAACATAAAAAAATGTACATACAGATGTAAAAATTACCTTTTCTTTTTTGACATAGGATTGAAATGTAGAGTATTTATATTAATCCATCCATCCATCCATTCGCTTCCGCTTCTCCTTTTCAGGGTCGCAGGGGGGCTGGAGCCTATCCCAGCTGACATAGGGCGAGAGGCAGGGTACACCCTGGACAGGTCGCCAGCCTGTCGCAGGGCCAACACTGAAAGACAGACCCCATTCACAGTCACAATCATGCTCTCATTCACACCTATGAGCAATTTAGATTAGCAAATCAACCTAACCCCAGTAAGCGCATGTCTTTGGACTGTGGGAGGAAACCAGAGTACCCGGGGAAAACCTACGCAAACACGGGGAGAACATGTAAACTCCACACAGAGAGAGGCCGGACCAAGGTGGAATCAAACCCAGGCCTTCTAGATGGTATTCAAACTGTGAGGCAGCAGTGCTAACCACTGCGCCACCGTGCTGCCCTATTTATTTATATTGATGTTAAAAAAACTTTTTTTGCTTTGAAAAATGTCAATGCAAATGTCAAAAATATCAGCATGATCTGCAAAACATGAATCCCATCATCACCAAGTGTCAATAACCTCTCCCCAGCAGGAGAGAACTTTTAGCTTTTCTTGAATTTATCAGGTAAGAGACAGACTTTTCTTGAAGTCATTTCTACAGTGTATTAATTTTAACTGATTTTTTAAAAATAAAATTACTTTTTTGAAGTAAAAATCAAAGAAGGTGTCTCAGGAAGAAGAGCCACACTAAGAACTGAGGCCCTGTCTACACAAGAACATTTTCCGATGAAAACGGCAACATTTTGATGTGATTTGGCTTCCTGTTTACACGAGAACATCATGAAAAGCATACTTCTTGAAAAAGGATTCCAGAGTGGAATGTTTTCAAAATGCTCTGGTCTCTATTCCCATGTAAATGGGTGAAAACTCTACGTTTTTGAAAACGGGGGTAACGGCACATGCACACTATGGTTCTATACCATGTTCAAACATAAGGATGTCCATAGGTGAACATGGCACCAGGACACCATTGGCCGCAGGTTGATGATCAATTTTGTAATTATATCACCAGATCTGAAGCCTTGCGTTCTGGACACTCCGGTGAAGAGAGTATCTGAGCTGTCAACTGATCACGACCTGATGGTAAATTGGATCAGGTGGCAGGGAAGGATGTTGGTCAGATCTTGCGCACCAAAATGTATTGCGACCATTTTTTTTCTTTTTATATTATTACTTTATATTTACATTTATTCTTATTTAGTATGCTTGAAAAACTGTCATAACTATTACATGGGTAGCACTGGGACCTGAGGACAGAATTTCATTCTACTGCATGCAAATGTGATGCAAATGACAATAAAGAATCCTTGAATCATTGAAGTTTCAGCTCTTTCAGTGGCTAGATCTGACCAACACACTGATAGGAGTCTTGAGTAGGTTCTGTAATGATCCTGCCATTATTGTTACTGACACTGGAGCAATGTTCCACCAAGTGAACTTTTCAATTGAAGACCTGATGGCCTGATGGAAATTACAGTTAGAATATGTCAGTGCATTTCTTTGGCGCATCCCTATCCCCAAGTTGTGCTAACTTTGCCCTCAGGAAATGTGCAGAGAACAAGATCCAACAGTTTAGTTCCCAAGGCATAAATACTATTCAGAACAACTACTGTTGATGAGTGCCTAACTTCAGCAGCTTAAGAAGAAAATACGATAGCGCTCTACCAGGAGCTGCAGGAAATCTGTTTCAGAGGAGGCTTTTTATTTACCAAGCGTATAAGTAACTTTGTCATGTGTTGGTTGCCATACCTGAAATTATTTTGCAGGATTTGTACCAAACATCACCAGACAGGCTTAGATTCATTAGACTCAGAATCTTCAGAAGTTGGAAAATGTAAAGGTTAACAGGAGATGCGTATGAGAACAGCTACAGAACTATTAGTTATCTGCTACTTCATAACATACACGGTCAGACACATTGTGGATTTGTAATGGTAAAACACCCTCAATTGGAGTTTGACTGCTGCTACCATAGCAAGTAGACTGTACACAATGTTAAGGAAAGAGCTGCAGATGGCACTAATAGATTCTATATTTCAGACTGTTAGCACCTCTGTGCTCAAATACATCAAATAACAAAGGTTCAGAACTTTTGTGGCCAACAGTGTTTCAGAGAAGTCTCACATGCATTACAGTGAAGACAATACAGCACATAACCACAGCAAATAACCAAGCAGATAAAGCTTCAAGATATTCAGTTTTTCTTAAAGGAAAAAAGCTTGGGTCCATGGCCATCCACTTTTTTTTAAGCCCCAGGAAGAGTGCTATTTGCTGTTGTTTTTTGGTTATTTTCTCGTCCTTTTGTTTGTGTGCTTTGGTATTTTATTTTTTTACAGATTCAACAATTGGTACCCCCCAGTCAATCATAGAGAGCTTCATGGAATGGGTTTCTATAGATGAGCAGCTATGTCCAACTCTTATATCACCAAGTGCAATGAAAAGTGTCATATGCAGAGGTGTAAAGCACACTGCCACTGGACTCCAGAGCATTGGAGATGTGCCCTGTGGAGTGACAAATCCCAGTTCTCCACCTGGTAATCCAATGGATGAGTCTGAATTTGGCTGTTGCCAGGAGAATAATACTTATCTGACTTCAATGTGCTAAGTTTAAAGCTTGGAGGGGGGAATATGGTGTGGGGTTGTTTTTCAGGATTTGGGCTTGTTCCCTTAGTTTCTCCTCCCCATCTTCCTCAGCACTGCCCCCCCCACACACACACACACACACACACACACACACACACACACACACACACACGGCTGTGTGCTGCTCACATATGACTGCTTAGCAAAACACCCAGACTGTCATATTGTGAAGTTTGCAGATGACACAGCAGTGGTCGGGTGCATCACTAACAACATTGAGTCCAGCTACAGGTAGGAGGTGGAACACCAGGAGGGTTGGTACAGAGAGAAAAATCTCTACATCAATGTGGCAAACACAAAGGAGATGATTGTGGACTACAGAAGAGTCAGACACCCCTTCGTCCCCCTACACATTGGAGGATTTGTGGGGGTTTCTTCTCTGCAGCAGACAAGAAAGCTCTGCAGAGGGTGGTAAACGCTGCACAGAGGAATGTTGGAGTCAGCCTCTCCACCACCACAGACATTTACATCTCCAGATGCAAGAAAAGGGCCACCTGCATCCTGAAGGACTCCACACATCCAGCACACACACTCTTTGTTCCACTCCCCTCAGGCAGGAGGCTGAGAAGCATCAAGAGCAGGACCCCCAGACTGAGGAACAGCTTCTTCCCTGAAGCTGTAAGACTGTTGAACTCTTTTGGGGCTGTGAATCTGGACTGCACACACTTACTGCTGCTGTATTTTTATTTATTTTTTTACTGTAATCCATATTTATTTTTATGTATGCATACGTGTGTGTACACACACACACACACACACACACACTCTTTAGGCAATACAGTCTATAGCTTTTATTATCAACATATGAAATTCTGTATATTGGTAAAGAAACGTCCACATTAGTAGGTAGGAGGGATAGTGGTGCAAGGGGTTTCAATATAGGTTATAACAAGGGCTGGGCCATATATCATTCATGATAATACTTATTAAAAAAATTTTGCCTGGGAAAATAAATTATATGATGATATGCTAATTTCATGGTGTAAATACATCACCCCACCACGTAGCCGATTTGGCTCATGTGGGTCATGTAGTGTTGCAACTGATGGTATGCTTTTCATTCTGTAAATGATCTTTAGATTTCACTGAATTATGTACACATACTGTTACTGTTTCTGAATGGCATGAAAGTTAAAAGTTGGAGGATATTAACAATTGACTCCAACTTTTATTTAATTTGCTTCTCACCAGACATTTCCCAGTAAAGAGCAGGGGGTCCTGTGCAGCCTGTCCTTAAGGTTTTCCCCAAGACGCCGCATGGCAACCGCAAGAGAGCATTCAATGAGTTGTGCTACAGCGACTACACATGGTTGAAGTACTCCATCAGAGACTCGGTATTTTGCTATGCCTGCTGCATTCCCTTCCAAATGTCCCATCCTCTGTATTCAGAACAGAAACTGGTTTCTCCAACTGTGTAAAGAAGGTGGCTTTAAATGAATTAATTTGTGAGATGGTTTAGTTCCTGTCACAAAAACAGAAGAATAATGCTGTTTTAGAGGAGCAAAATGTACAGTGCAGACATGTGGGTGACTACTTTGTGTATGTTTGTGAGAGAGAGATGTTTTGAACTCACAGTATTCATGAAAAAGTAAAAACTCTTTAAAAATTAATTAAATGCTGGATTTTTGCACATGCTGTGTGTGTTTGAGAGTATTTTTGTACAGTAAAATGCATGTAAAATTCGTAAGGAGATTTTACTGTGTAAGCTTTTTTAATTAAGTGTTTAAACATGGTGTGACTGGTGAAATGTATATCCCTTACCAAAGCTCGATTGTCTGCAAGGATGTTGGACAAATACTTCGCCCCTCTATGAATACTGCGGCCCATTGATGGCCCCTTACTCAGAAAAATCCTAGATCCGCCACTGCATGTACATCTACAGGTGAATGTTTAAAAAAAGTGTCCCTGTGACTCAAAAGTGCCTTTTTGTTTATACCGTTTGGGAAGAAAAAATATAATAAATAAAAATAAAATCGTATGTATATCATATATCACCATTCAGCTAAAAAATATTGTGATATTATTTTTGGTCCATATCGCGCACCCCTAGTTACACCATATATTTCCTGCTAAAGCATGAATCCCCAGTAAGATTACACTAATTAAATTCAGCTCACACAGTTGGCACACAATAAAAATGTGTGTCCTGCATCTTAAAACAAAATTTAAAATATAATCACAATCAGTTTTTCCCAAACCTAATGTAAAATGGCTCTTTGTAAAGATGTGATTTAATAAAATCTCTTAAGTATGCTTTTTTTAATGGCTAATGTGGTGATGTAGGTCGTATGGCCAGAAGTTTTGTATCAAGTGTTAAAGCTGTAATATTAATTTCGATCAAACAATTATGAAAGGCCTCCTCATTTCAAAACCTCCCTTGAGAAAGCTCTTCAAATGTAATGTCTGTCATGAATAAATGAAATCACAGCCACCACAATATATCTTTTTGTGTGTGTGTTTTTTTTTTGTTTGTTTGTTTTTTTTAGCATTCCTCAACTTTCCCAGTCTTTTGTTGCCCCTTCCCAACTTTTTTGGAATGTGTTGCAGGCCTCAAATTCAAAATGAATGAATATTTGCAAAAAAAACAATAAAGTTTATTCATTTGAACAATCAATATCTTGTCTTTTTAGTGTATTTAACTGAATATGGGTGGAAAAGGATTTGCAAATCATTGTCTGAACTCATCTTTCCAGAAAACTTAGGTTATTCACAGTTAATTCATGCGTCCAATTACTTTCTCATATAAGGACAGGTATGTTTGGTTAGCTTTTTTCTTTAATAAAAAGAATCATCATTTAAAAACTGCATTTTGTTTTTACTTGGGTTATCTTTGATCTATGATCTGTCCATGTAAGTGTGACGAATATATAAAGATGAATGTGTTAACTTTTTGTTTGTTTGTTTGTTTGGGTGGGTGGGTGGTTGATAAGTGCCTTTAGGGAAAAGCGCCTCTAGGTGACTGTTGTGATTTGGTGCTTTATAAATAAAATTGTATTTATTTGTTAGTTTGTTTATTTATTTATTTCCTTGTTTGTTTGTTTGCTTGCTTGCTTTCTTGCACACAGTGCTTGGAGTTCAGCCCAGCAAGTAAAACACATGGGAGAATCTTTTTACCTGCTCCTGATCAGAGTCCTTAAAATGCATTTAGCAAACTGGTTGAACCATAGTGCTGACATTGGTGCTACGGAAATGCACTGACTTTAACAAGAACACAGGCATATATAATGCTTATTGTAACACATTAGCAGAAAATGGAATGAGGGGGGCTCTATGTACACAGCAAAGGTTGACGGTGGTGAGTTTTGCTAGTTGTTTTGCTAACGTACGTGTCAACGTTTTCCTTGTTATGCCACGAGAATTAATCCAAAGTTCAACATTTGTTCTGCATAACCATTCTCCCAGGTCCTTCGCGCCCCACCTGTCATGATCCACACATGACACCCCACAATTTGAGAAACACTGCTTTAACCCCTCAGCACACTTTTCAGTATGTTTCAAATTGGTCGGTGACTTTGGCTGCATACTGTATAGGTTTTTTGCTATCCCAAATTGGCAATCCAACACACACATTGAACAGTGACTGTTTTTAAAGCTTTTGTTTTTGCATGGTTACTTATGTTCACTTTTTAAGTGTGCAACACTCTAAATTACCTTCAGTGAGAGATGTGCATTGTCAGTTTGAAGGCACTTTTTGTCTTTTTAAGGACTGGGCTGTTTGATGTGCTGCTATTTTTTCTGTGTACGTGTTCAACTATGTGCATGTGACTTGTTTGCAAACAAAACTGTAAGCAGAGTATATAGTGCTGTTAGTTGCAATAGGGCTGTAAGAAGATAATTTTAGTATATATAAGAGCAACCTTTCAATTTTAATTACTTACAAAGAAAAATGTGTCAGAATTCTGACTGATATCTTTTAGGTTTACTTTGATTATGAAGGAGAGACTGACCTCACTAGAAGATATGCAGCCACTGTAGTTTGTCAAATGCATAAAACAACCTCTGTTTACCTTTAACTGACAAGGCACCTCTGATAATAATGTGAATAATGACCAGATTGTTTTATGACCAGGGGTGAAAGTATGCCGGTACGGTCTGGTACTGCGTACCACGAAAAGATTCTGCGCCGGTACACAATACCGGCAAGAGTTGGAGCGGCTGTCTGCTGTAAAGCTGTCATTCAGAAATAGTCATGGCTGTACTTTGGGTCAGAACAGATCTGCTAGCAATGAGCAGTCTAAAACACGACTTAACCAGTTAATTAAATAACTTCCCCCTCCCCTCTCTCTCATTTCAAATTGTTTCTGAACTGCTCATGCTATGCTGGAGCCTCATTTTTCTAGCTTCTCTCACCCCTCAGAGACCAGGGTGTGTCACGTAGCTTCAGAATATCTGAATTGCGGCTCCTATTTTGATTGACACCTCATTCGGCCAATCATGTAACTGGCTGCACCAAAATCAAACGAAAAGCTACGTGATGCCCCCTGGTTATTATTAGCTCTGGAAAACCCATTTCTTAATATGATTGTCCCGCATGAGGTGTCAATCAAAATGGGAGGGGCTAGCCTTACATATAAAAGGCACTACATACCGGACAGGACGAGGCTGACAGCCAGTTAACAGGCAATGACATGGCTTTACCAGAGCCAATAATAACCAGAGGGCATAGTTTTTTGTGAATTTGGTTCAGCCAGTTAACAGGTTAAAAAGTTCACCGCTACATTCAATGTCTACTTGTTACAAAATATCCCAATTAAAAGCAAAGAGTGATTAACTAATTGTGTTTCATGTTATTTTGCTCAATTTCAACAATACAGCACAGCTCAAAAGCACTGCTTATGACTGGAGATTTCATTAACGCTACACAACAGCGCATGCACATTTACCTCCAAAACAGGCAACAGTAATATACAGCGGTTGGACAATGAAACTGAAACACCTGTCATTTTAGTGTGGGAGGTTTCATGGCTAAATTGGACCAGCCTGGTGGCCAATCCTTCTTAATTGCACATTGCACCAGTAAGAGCAGAGTGTAAAGGATCAATTAGCAGGGTAAGAGCACAGTTTTGCTCAAAATATTGCAATGCACACAACATTATGGGTGACATACCAGAGTTCAAAAGAGGACAAACTGTTGGTGCACGTCTTGCTGGCGCATCTGTGACCAAAACAGCAAGTTTTTGTGATGTATCAAGAGCCACGGTATCCAGGTAAATGTCAGCATACCACCAAGAAGGACGACCCACATCCAACAGAATTAACTGTGGACGCAAGAGGAAGCTTCAGGTGCTAACCCGGATTGTATCCAAAAAAACATAAAACCACGGCTGCCCAAATCATGGCAGAATTAAATGTGCACCTCAACTCTCCTGTTTCCACCGAAACTGTC
>VUQJ01006066.1:6782-20172 GCA_015108635.1 Andinoacara biseriatus
CTGTAGTAAAAAGTTTTTTTTTTTTATTCAAACAACCCCCCCCCCCCCCAAAAAAAAAGAAAAGATTAATAATAATAAAATTCAGATATGCCCAGAACCATCCTTTCAGAGAATTGTTACACCCCTTGTGGTAACCCATAGTTTGGATCACTGCTCTTCAATGTGAGAATGACTCATGAGATACAGTTTACAGCTTCTACACAGATTTCTGTCAGCTTGTATCAAACACATCTGTCAGCTTGTCGACTCCATTAGCAACTCCATTAGCCTGACGCTGCGTCCACCGTTACAGATTTGTATGGAGAGGAGATGTGATTTTCTCTAACCAATCACTACGGGCCAAAGTATCTGCCTGTCACCTTCATTAATCCTGCCCTTAGAGCCAATTAGCTCTCCCTCTGTGCTAAAACCTCTGACAGAGTGGATAGATTCAAAAGTCTGAACCAAGGTAAAGATTTCTGGAAATTTTACTCTCAGTGCTAGTGAAAGAAAATACAGGATCCTGTGATGTCATCTGATTAACATCTCCCTTTTTCTTACCAGACTGGTATAGTGGTGTTTTCTTTCTGCACCCTCCAGGGCTTGGAAAGGTAGATGGCCTCCCCATTGAGCTCCAACCAGTCCCCAACACCTCTTAGCCTCTCTTCAAACACAGGAGGGATCATCCCGTCAGCTGTGGGACCAACGTTCAGAAGGTAGTTACCCCCAAAAGCCACAGTGCGGACCATATCCTGTAACAAAGCAACAGCACGTACAAAAGGAAGCAGACACAGTATTACAGTCCAGATGAGCAAAAGATGGCTGACCCATTTGTGACCTCAGTTTTGGTTTGTATGATCTAGGGCTGCAGCGATCAGCTGTTTTAGTAATCAAGTATTCTATCAATTATTCCATAACCTAAAGGCCCAAAATAAAACACCCTTTACTCTGTCAGCTTGGAAAGCTTTCTTGCATCAGTTCTGACAGTAGAATAGAATAGTATAGAAGAGCCTTTGTCATTATATGTACTTAAACATACAACGAAATTGCGTTCCAGAACACTCATCCAAAGACAAAACAGTATTACATCTCCTGGATGAGGTCAATTTGGTGTGTGTGTTTTTGTGGACACGTGTGTCTGGATGTTTAAGTGTGCTAGCGAATGAGTCAGTATGAAAAGCGAGCATGTCAGCATTCTCAGAACTGGGGTCTCTCCTGTGTTTTGATGCAATGTTTCCTGCTGCAGAAAATGGATGTTCTGATAGTGTACATTTAAAAAATTCATGTTAATAATTAATCAATCCATCCATCCATTTCCTTCCCCTTATCCAGGACCGGGGCAGCAGGGGCAGCAGCCTAAGCAGAAAAACTCAGACCTCCCTCTCTCTCCTAAAATTCAAGTTACTCGAATCGTTGCAGCCCCAATATTATCACACAATCATCAGAAATCTTGAGTGATTAAAATAGCAACACTAGACTGATCTGCATGGGGAAAACTGGATACACTTCTCACTAATCACACATTAAATTAGACACATCAGCATCTGCTACAGATGGACAAATTAGCACAAGACAGCCACTATAAATACAAAAGTGAATCCTGGATCCGGATATAAAAGGTATCCTATGGCAGCCAAACACAAATACAAACAACCTAATCTAACTTTAAATTTAGAAACCAATATCTGTGTGTGCATCCTCACCTCAATAATGTCCGCCAGGGGCGTAACTTCGCTCATCTTCATATTTCGACGGTAACCCCAGGAAAGAGTATCCACAGATGTGCATTTTTCCCACTTGTGTTTGGGCAGCTGGCCTGGAGTGTACTTGTCCTCGCAGTTGTAGTAGCCACCATGTTTACAGGCACAGCCAGCGCCCCATCGGTCATTAGTCACGACAGTATCCTAAGAAAAGAGCTGGTTAGGACAAAGCTAAAACAATTATGGGTTCAAACTCTTCAATATTTTGCATTTTAAAAAAAAAAAAAGGTCTGCACTGTTGGGAAGTTGAGCAATTATGTGCACACACACGCTTTCCTAAATGAATATATTTTATTTCCCAAGTGCTTTGCAACCAATAATCAATCTAGAAATGTAATCAGCTGTCTCTATGATAGTCTCTCATCCTGCAGATGGCCTCTCACTCCACCATCATGGACTGCAACTGCCAACACTCCTTGAGTAGTCCCTGTTCTGCTCTGCAGCCTCTGTGAGTGCAGCAGAGCAGCACATGAACCCTATCTCCATCTACTGCACGTTCTGGTTGGAGTGGCCCTCTAGCTCTCTGCGGACCTCTTCTGATTAGCAGAATCTAACTTTCAAAATAAAAGCAAGGGCATCATCTACGACCGCCTTGTCTTGCTGTTGACTAATATTAAATATAGTGCAGTAAGATATACGTCTGTGTATTGGAAACATTGGTATGGCTGCCTCCTAAAAGATTAGGAGTCTTTTAATGTATTTTATTATTGTTGTTATTATTATTTTTTTTTTAATGTACTCTTATTTTCCTTTTTCTTTGATTAATTATGTGATTTGGACTACGAGTCTGTAATAAATCTAAAAAAAATCAATAAATCAATAAATAAATCATAAAGACACACACTTTAACTGGGCTGTCATTGTAGAGCCAGGCCAGGAATTGGGTGGAGTTCCAGTAGGTGTCAGGTGCTTCCCAGTCCCCATCAGACCAGATCAATTCAGGTTGGTACCTCCACGGCAACAGGAAGGCAAAAGTTTAAATATACTACTGTCATGCATGTAAAAAGTGCAATCAGTAGATGCAATATTTTAAGTACTACAGACCTTACAACCATGTTATAAAGCTCTGGAAGTAGTTTGTTCTGCACAAACTCTTGCGTTTTGAACCCACTCTTCTTATCAATGAGATAGAGAGGGTGGAACCACTCATACAAGGAATTGTAGAGTCCATAGTGCAGTGACCTAGGAGAGGAGATTGGAAATCTTTACAGTAATAAAAACAAGGCAATGCATGCAATCCAATGATGCTACTACTGCAGAGAAGCTACCGAGTAGAACGCAAAAAAGGAAAAAAAGGCATCTTGAATGATATAGAATGGAGAAAAAAAACTCATTGTAAATCAGTCTTTCCCTAACTGAATATCTGTATATAAACATAAAAAATTGTAATCATTAAAGGGGACATGTCTGCAGCCCTCGGCAGTTTATAATAAAAGGGAAACAGTTTCTTGTTGGCAGTGTTCAGTATAGAAGCATGCATGGTTACAAGTGTACAAGTACAAGTAATGTTCTTATCACAAGATATGCAGTGCAAACTGCTATAAAAGGGTAATTGTGAAGGGAGAACATTAATCCTGTTCATGTGTTGGCAAATGTCCTAAAATTCAATTCAATGCTTCCTAAAACCTAATGTCTAAAATAGACATTATGAAATGTCTTCCAAGAGGAATCTTTTCAGGGTTGTTCATCCAACAATACTCGGAATTTTCAGCTTAAAGGCAGCTTCCAGTTATGAGAGAACACAATTTGAATTTATGTATAATTTCTACGGTGGCCCAAATCAGGTCTACACACGGGCCACCAGTTAATCATTTATGCTTATGCTGACATATTCATGCTTCTGCCCAGCAGCATCAACTGGGAACGTGTACTACGCAAGTTTACTATAAATCTGGGAATACAACTGCTGCCACGTGTAGCAACTTGGAAAGGTGCAGTTAAACTTGATTCTCTTAAAGTGAACATCTTTAGAAAGGAAAAATCTGCTGACACACAGAGCTGCAACAATATGTTGCTCATTTATTATAACCCAACATGACTTGTCAAAAGGAATGTACTAACTTCTCAAAATTCAGTCTTATACGCATTTTTATGACAGCCGAGCAGTGTTGTTTTCATTAACGATGACAAAATGATTTCGTTGAAGACCCTTTTTTTTTTTTTTTAATGACAATAACGAGACGATGACGAGATAAAAATGGCACTTTGATGACTAAAATATGACGAGACATCTGTGAATTTTCGTTGACGTTGACGAAACTAGACAAGGTTAATGGATGTGTCGTCAGTCCTCCGAAATGCATGACATGTCTGCCTATTGTGCTTGTAACCTGTCAGTCAGAAGCTAAAACCTATCAGTAATACTGCTGCATCCCATCGATTTTTGGTCCCACCCTCCTCCATTACTTTAATCCAGGGGTGTCAAACTCAGTCACAGGACAGGACAAAATTGTCGCGGGCTGAACAGGATTAAAAATAATTTCCTTTACCCCCCTTTTTTTCCCTTCCTTTTATAACATAATTTACATACATATCTGGTCACACACTTGATGGTACATACAATAGCAGCATTAAGTATCAACATACAAATCAAAGCTGAATAAATAAACTTATCTACACATGGATCCATCTGTCTATTCAGTCATATACATAACATCCTAGAGTCCAAACTAAAGTTCAGTCCCAGTTCTTTGAGTGGTTTCTTCCATTTTTGCATAAAATCCATCCTTCCTTCAGCATAATATCCAAGTTTTATTAAGACCATAAAAAGTCCAAAGTCCAAAAGTGCTGACTTCCATACAGAAATGGAGGGAGGTTCATTTCTGACCCACTTTGACAAAATAGTTTTTCTTGCCAGCAAAAGAAGAATTTGGATAATTTCTTCCTGCTGTATCAAAGCATCTGGAACCCTTCCAAGCAGGCACAGAAGTGGATCTACCGGCACATGTTTATTTATTGCTTTACTGATATTAACACATACTGTCCTCCAGAAAGTCTGAATAATTTTACATTCCCACAAGCAGTGGATTCTATACTTACTGTAAATATATGGTGAAATATAAACATTGAGCAGTATGTTAAATTGTAATCCTTTATATTTATTGCATATTGAGACCCTGGAAGGCAGTAACAACAATTTGTCCCAAACATCACTCTGTATCTCACACTAAAGTAAATTACACCAGGATTTCCTCAACCATTCAAGTTTACCTAAAGTCAAGCTATATATCACAGTGTAGATTTTTGATATAAAGTGTTCGTGCTCTCTGTCTTCCAGCAGAAACTTTTCTAACATATAAGATTCCTCTGAAACATTCAGGGAGCCGGCTTTCTTCCAAAACATAATGTCTAATCTGAAGATAGTTATAGAAATCCCTACTTGACAGATGATATTCAGATTTCATGGATTCAAATGTTTTAAAACTTCCATTATCAAACAGATCGTATATTCTTTTTATTCCCAATCTTTAACAATTTGTAAAGTTTAATCTCACATTTTGTAATGAAAGCTCTGGATCATCTAATGTTATTAATTATTAAATGAGCTACCTTTAAACATTGCTTTCAGTTTCCCCCATGCCCATACTACATTTTTTAAATCAAGAAGTTGTCTTTAACCATACATGGTAATTCCTTTGGGCGTCTCCCTAACAGGTTCAACGGGGAAAAGGGTTTACATATTAATGACTCCAACTCTAGCCGAGGACATTGTAAATGCCCATCAGCCCAGGAGGAGAGAATTCTGGCCTGAATGGCCAATATATAGTATTCTATATTTGGAAAGCCCCCCCATTCCTTTTGCAGTTTTAGAGTGACTAATTTGACTTTAGGCTTCCTGCCAGCCCATATAAAATCTGTCATTGCTTTTTTTATCACTTTAATGGTATGCTGCTGCATACCATCCATTTTTGGTCACACCCACCACCTCCATTACTTTAATCCAGGGCTTTCAAACTCAGTCACAAAATTGTCGCGGGCCGAACAGGATTAAAAATAATAATTGTAATCAGCAATATGAATTTGAATGGCCAGAATACAGCAATGTTTCCCTCAACACGTTAAATAAAATATTCTATCAGGAGAAATGTTTCAAAAGAGTCAGATGGTTTACCTCAGATATCAGTGATCCTCTGCTTCCAACTTGTTTGGAAAATCCCTGTTTTCCACTTTTCAGTTGGCCATTTTTGGGAGTCAGGCATCTTAAATGTCACTGTAAAAAGTGATTTTCCAAACAGGTTGGAAGCATTTGGAAGGTTTGGGGCATATGTACGTTCATTGCACTTTAGCAAATTCTGAGAAATAAAGTCCCAATTGCCAAAGTGAGAATGTATTCGTTTATTGCATTTTTAGCGTAATTGTTTCACTGTTACCACTAATTATTCAAATTAATTTGTAAAGACTAATAATTTCTTCTTTTTTTCCCCCACTAAAACTTGACTAAAACTTTTTGAGCTTTTGTCAACTAAAACTGGACTAAAGCTATCACATTTAGAAATGACTAAAACTAAGAAGCATTTTCGCCCAAAAGACTAAGACTGAAACGAAAATTAAAATGGTTGCCAAAAACAACAATGCAGCCGAGTGACATGTGAAGAGCTTTGAACAGGAAGATGAGATATGAAAATACAGGTAGGAGGAAGACAGTGGCTTAAAATTCATTTCTCTGCATGAAAGTGTCAGCACCATCTCCCAACAATAACCGCCTTTTTTTTGAGCTTCATAACTTACAGTTTCGAGGTCTCACCTGTTGCGCACTGCCTTTGCCAGGTCTCCCACCAGGTCCCTGTGAGGACCAGTGTCAACAGAATTCCAGTTCCAGGAGTTTGGAGACTCCCAGTTAGTGAATCCTTCGTGGTGTTTTGCAGTCAGGACAACATACCTGCAATGCAGAGAGTGTGCAAGTAAAACAGGGTATATCTGTGTATTTCAGAGAAGGCGCCTGTCAAACCAGAGAAAGTGAACTCACTTTGCACCAGAAGCTTTGAAAATATCCGCCCACTCTTCTGGGTTGAAGAACTGAGCGTGAAACTGAGAAGCAAACTCCGGGTAGCTGAACCCGGGTGGGTAGTTCTGGGACATGTAGTTAACACATTTCTGGTCCGGAGGCTTCTGGCCCTGCCAATGCCACCAGAACCACTCGCTGTTGAAGCCGGGCACAGAAAACACGCCCCAGTGGATAAAAATCCCCAGCTTGGCTTCGTCGTACCATGAAGGCAGCGGCCTGGCGTCCAGGCTCGTCCAGTCCGGGGTGTACCGAGCCGCCGTCTGAGAAACAACAGCGACGATAAGAAGAAACACGGCGAGCATGATGCCAGACAGGTGAGCCTTAGTTGTTGTTGGTTTCAGGTGAGCCTTCCTGCGAAGTGCTGCAGCTGCGCGAACTAGGAAGTTCAGCGAGTCTCACATTTACAGGCAGTAGTTTGCGCGCCTGCGTCTCCAGAAACTGCAAAACACAAAGCGCTAAAACAAAGTCCTAATATCCCACCGTCAGCTCAATGACAGAAGCTGTGTTCACGGTTTGCGACCCTTCTGTTGAATTTTTTCTGTTTCACTTCTCTCATATGACTAGCAGCTATTATCACGTGGCTGCGTGTTTTTTTTTTTTATTTCAACTTTATTTAAACAGATGGGCAGAACAAATGAACACATATTAAAGGGGAAAATATAATCACTTGTTGGAATGTAAATTAAAATATGTAAATGTAAATTTTCAGGAAAAAAAAATCCTCTACATGAAGCTAATTGTCAATTCAACCCAATCTTTTAAACTGTTTCCAGTTTACGTGTATTATTGTTACTGTAAGGCTTTAAGCTTTGACAAATAAGAAATGCACGTCAGTAGTTACATTTTCCATTTTTCCTTGTATTTTATATATAGTGATGTGTTTTATTAGCATTCTTTGATGTAGATTTTATTTTCAATTTTGCAATCAAATGAGTTAATGACCTCTTATAGATGATTTTTTTTTGTAATTGTTATAAATAAAATAATAAATAAAAAAAAAAAAAAACTCTAAAATCTCTTCAGGTTCCTCTAGGTAAGAAAATCCCAGAAAGTTTATTCTTTTCATCTGGATGTAGAGTTTTCAGTGGGTGAAACTTTTTGTCACTCAGTCTTCAGTCTGTCTACAATAACAATTATCGGTCCAAACAAATATTATAGTCTTTAGATTGTTTTTTGACCAGTGTGTATTTAAACAAGCAGAGTGAATCATTTGTGATCAGCCCTGGTTCTGTGCTCTCAGTACAAGTGGCTACCATTAGGAAGGTGATAGATTTCCAACAGAGCAAAGAACCAATTTAGGAACTGCTTGCGCTGTTTCCAGACGTGTATTTTCATATTAAAGCATTTAACCAATCACATTTCTGCCATCATTTGTTGCCTGGGTCAAAGAAATCTGCCCGGATCGTTCATAATCAGTTCTGCGGGCCCTGTAGCACAAAATAAGTGTCTATCAAACTGTTGCTTCAACCAATCAATCAGAGCCAAAGCTAGCAGACTGCACCTGTAGCGAGCTGCACAAGCAAAAAATATAGTTGTGTTGATTTTTATAGCTGTTTTGTCAACCCACAATGGCTGAAGGAGGAGAAGAAATTGGTTTAGTTTCAGATTTATTGTTAAAGCCATTTTCAAGACGGACTTTTCAAGAAAAGCTGGACATCATTAAGAAAGGTCGGGCAACGCCAAAGCTTGCAAGCTTCGGCCACTTGTCCGCCACTTTCAGTCCACTAATTACGAGCAGTACCACTGACTCACAGGCTCCGAGGAGCACGGCAAATTGTATAGCTGGGAGTGCTTGTTGTTTGCCACTGATGGACATGGTGTTTGGAGCCACACTGGGTTTGTAAATTTGACTTGCCTAACCAAGGCAGCAACGAGACACCAAAGCACTGCCGGACACCAGAGGTGGCAAAAGTACTGACATTCTGTACTTAAGTAGAAGTACGAGTACTTGTGTTAAAAACTACTCTGGTAAAAAATCGAGTTACTGGTTCAACTTCTTTACTCAAGTAAAAGTAAATAAGTAAAGGCTCTGAAATCTACTCAAAGTAAAAGTACCTCTTTGAACGACGTTTGTAACAGGTGTTTTTGCGTAAAGCTAACTGACCCTCCAGTAAATGATGTTGGTGTGCAGGCTGACCTGCTGCTGCGGCTTCTTTTTCCATCCTTTCTTACATCTTTTTAAATCTGAGTGAGGTTATCGCGCATTCTCTGCTCTCCCTGGAAACACAGCAGCTGATCTTTTCGCTAGCAGACACACTGTGTGACAAACTGCACACACTTTTTGTGCTTTACGTTTTTCTGTCACTCATTTGTCTCACCGTTCCCGCGTGTAGTGTAAAGCGCAACGTCGGCCAGCTGTTTGCTGCGTCCGTGCGAGCGCTGCAGGAGCCCCTCCCTCTACTGTGTGGCGTGTCTGTGCCCTCTGCCCCGCCCGCTCGGTGTGGACACGCAGACGCTGCAACATCGTAACCAATCACTGCGGCTCAGATCGTTTGACGGCGCACTGACCGGAAATGCAAACTTTTCTCAGACGCGTTAAACCAAAAGTAACGAGTTTGTTTTGAAAATGTAAGAAGTAGAAAGTACAGATAGTTGTGTAGAAATGTAGGGGGTAAAGTAAAAAGTAGTCAGAAAAATAAATACTCAAGTAAAGTACAGATACCTAAAAAAAATCTACTTAAGTACAGTAACGAAGTATTTGTACTTCGTTACTTCCCACCTCTGCCGGACACTTACAAGCAACGCTGCTTTCCAAAACTTTCGGGGAAACCAGAGTGGATCTACAGCTGAGCGAGCAAGTGCGCAGGGAAACGGAGCTCCACAACGAAAAGGTGAATAAAAATATGGAAATCTTAAAAAGACTGATAGATTGAGCCATTTTTGAGGGACAAGCAGGGACTTTCATTTTGGGGACACGGCGATGATAATAATAATTATAATTTTATGAGGACGTTATCAATGCTTTTTTTTGTGTGTTTTGCAGCTGTAGCGGCAGACAGACTTGTGCACCCCGGGGTTGTTTCGTCAGTAAATGCATTTATTCTGGCTACATGAGCTCTCAATCTGCAATGCAACAGCTCTTTATACTGCATTTCTACATAAAAAGATTTTTTTTTTTACAGCCATAAAATAGTTATTGAGGGTGGAGTGATTCAGGCGGAGCACTACTGAAGGCCTAGGTGTGAAATGCAACTGCGATCAAGTGAGCCCTCATTTTCGAGCTAGCCGCACTTACAATACCGTTTCGCTTTTATACTACATATTACGGTATGATTGCCAGTCGACTTAAAACCACATCGGAAGTCTTATTATCCTGCAATTTCGACCATTGTAATTTATATTTTCATTAAAAAATAAAAGTCAAGCCTCTAAATACTAAGCTTTGTAAATGTGTAATTTTTTTATCATCTCAAACTTTTGATACAGATATGAAATAATGTGTACTGCATTGTTTTACTCAAACTCAGATTTTTGAATTGTATTTATAGGAGCACTGTTAGAAGTGACGCAGATCTTTAACCTAATTTTTGCTCAGCTTGACCCCCACTGTATATGGACTGACTTTCAGGTCAAAAATGCTTATATTTTACAACTCCATTACTGTACCTTGACTGTATTGTATATGCAATTTTCTCCCAAACTGTACAGTTATTTGAGATGAAAGTCGGTCCATAAACAGTGGGGGTCAAGCTGAGCAAAAATCAGGGTAAAGATCTGCGTCACCTCTAACAGTGCTCCTATAAATACAATTCAAAAATGTCAGTTTGACAATGCAGTACACATTACTTCATATCTGTATCAAAAGTTTGAGATGATAAAAAAAATTACACATTTTACAAAGCTTAGTATTTAGAGGCTTGACTTTCATTTTTTTAATGAAAATATACATTACAATGGTCGAAATTCCAGGATAATAAGACTTCCGATGTGGTTTTAAGTAGACTGGCAATCATACCGTAATATGTAGTATAAAAGCGCAACGTTATTGTAAGTGCGGCTAGCTTGACCGTGGCTTCGAATACGAGGACTCATTTGACCGCAGTGAAATGCACGTTCCGCCACTGCTAAAATCTAATCTGAGACTACAGGCTGCACCGAAAGGCCGTTCAAACGCACTCTTCCTCTTGCTTTGTTTTTAAACGTTTTGATGGGTCTAGTTTTTTAGAGCCAGTTCAAACTTCCCCATGGGGATAATAAAATTAAAGAAAATGATACATTTTTTAAAGACGTATTATCTTTAATATTAATAAATAATTGCTCTCCAGTGAGCAACTTTGGGAATAATCCAGCTCTTTACTGCTACAGACATATCTTTATTCTCGTTACTTCAGGCACGATCCGTCGTGGAGGACTCAACTTTTGGCTCGCAGTCGTTTTGCTTCTCGCACTTTAAGTCCGTCGAGGTGTTCATGTGTTCCGGGCCTGACGCGTACTCGGCTAAAGCCTCCAGCCCTGCCGCGATGAGGACATCCTCTCCCTGCGTCTTGCGGCTGTAACCCAGCCTCTTCAGGGTCCGCCGTGTGGTTGCGAGTGAGATGGGCTTCTCCACTCCGCCGCTGTTGTACATGGCCTGTAGCTCCTCGATCGTAGCCTGGCTGTTAGCCTCCACAATCCTTTCCAGTCTCTTCTCTCCATCCTCACCGACGAGCCGCTTCCTCCCGCACGGTCCCCGGTGACTAAAGGTTTTCTGCTTCTCGCACCATTCCCGGTAAACTCGCGACACCGCAGTCTTTGAAAAACCCAACAGGTTCACTGTTTGCGAGATGCTGAGCCCCCCGTCCCGGGCTCCCACAATCATACCCCGCTGAAACTCACTTAAATCCCGAGACTTGCCCATACGTCCCCGCTCCTTCAAACCACTCACAGGTAACGGTGGGAAGCTCTGCAGATGAAAATATTCATTCTTCTTCGATGTTTTTAGTACAATAGACTATTATAAGGAAGGCTTATGGTCGCCCTCCGGAGTTGGTTTAGTGTTTTCCTGGATTGTTATTTTTTCAGCTGTGCAACCGCACCACCGTCAGGCTTGCCATTAAAAATGTACTGAACCTAAATATGCAGCCCGGACTAAACCTGAGGGCTGTGCTCATCCACAGGACGCAGCACAGAGCAATAGCAATGGCCCAAATCCTTCAGTACAGACTTGATGCTCTTACAAAAAGGGGGATGTTTGATTTTGAACTAGGAATGAGTGCACAGATGCCCTTTTCTTGCAAAAGATTTTGGTTTCAAATCAAAACATGCCAGTAACACATTTTTTTTAAAAAATGGGAAAGGGGGCAACAAAAGTCTTGGAAAAGTTGTGTAATTCTTAAAAACACATGCACACATGTTGTAATAATGTGCAAGTATTTAGGTTAATTAAGTATGAGTGCATCTGTATATATATTTTTAAAAAGAACATTGAAGCCTTGTCTGAGCCTGAGCTTGTTTACAGTAACCTGAAGCAAAAGCTGTCCTGTACCAAAAACAAACAATCAAATGCATTGAAAGTCAAACAGTAGCAGAACCATCAGCACATTGTTCAAAAATCAGCATTGGTGCAGACGGGTAAGCTGCACGTTTATGAAGGCAGTGATTATTGACCATTATTGCTGAAGGGTATGTATAGATTTGGGGGCAGCATGATGTTGCAGAAGGCCTTGCATATTTCACCAGGACAACACCAACCATCACATTTTGTATACATTATAGCAGCATTTCTCTGTAGTTAAGGAGTCTTAAAGAGTCTACCATCAAACTCTATAACTCGTCCCTCAATAGGTGACACCATGATTCACCAGTGTAATTTATTATGTATACAGTAGGTTCCAGATGTATATTATTATTATTATTATTATCATCATGTGTATATATGTGTACAATGTATATATTTCAAATTGATCTTTTGGCTTTATATTTCTGTGTGTTTTTGCTTTTGCTTAATTTTTAAAAATTATTAGTGTTTTATTCTTCTATAAACAGATGATGCTGCAACAACAGGAATTTCCTTCTGGGATCAATAAAGTATTCTGATTCTGATTCTTCCCACAGTCCAAAGACATTCAGTTAGTGGCATTACAAATTGCGGTGGCACTCTTACTGCAGTCTAAGAAGTATTTATATATGCACACATCATCAAGGGACTATTATAGGATGTCATATTGATATAAGGAAGAGAGAGAGAGAGTTCAAGTGCCTCTAACAGCTTTTAACATTTATTGCCAGATATCTGGATCAAACACCTTTGTATCAGGCACAAAATCTACATCACTATCTACAGTCATGGCCAAAAGTTTTGAGAATGATGCAAATGTTAATATTTACAAAGTCCACTGCTTCAGTTTTTATAATGGCAATTTGCATATACTCCAGAATGTTATAAAGAGTGATCATCTTAACAGCAATTAATTGCAAAGTCAATATTCGTCTAGAAAATGAACTTTATCCCCCAAAACACATTTCAGCTTCATTGCAGCCCTGCCTTAAAAGGACCAGCTAACATCGTTTCAGTGATTGCTCCATTAACACAGGTGTGAGTGTTGATGAGGACAGGGCTGGAGATCAATCTGTCATGATTAAGTAAGAATGACACCACTGGACACTTTAAAAAGAGGCTGGTGCTTGGCATCATTGTTGCTCTTCTGTGAACCATGGTTATCTCTAA
>VUQJ01006070.1:26816-44367 GCA_015108635.1 Andinoacara biseriatus
AAAAAGGTTAAGGGAAAAAAAAAAAAAAAAAAATTAAAGAAAAAAAAAACAAAAAAAAAAAAAAAAAAAAAAAAAGAAAGAAAGAAAGAAAAAGGCACACAAATGTTAACCATACATTCACATTCACTGAGCTGGTGTGTAGCCTAGCTTAACTTAAAGAATGAAAGCAGGGTGAGCAGCTCGTACGGCTTTGCCTGCAGTTTCCTTTAAAGCAAGAAATTTAAGTGCTTTAGCTCATTTAGATGATTTAAGGTTCTGGGGAAAGCTATTGTATATGCTGGAACAATTTCTTAACCAGCAACAGATAGGAGTTTTAATGGCACTCTTCCAACATTCTGTCATCACAGTAATTTTGCTGAGAGTGGTATCATCATGCTTCTATCTAGCTGCACACAGTTCAGCTATATATGCTACACTTAAAACCTGCCGACCGTCACAAATAGTTGCTCTCCCATTTCAGACTAAGCTACATGTAAACCTGTCCTGACTTCTTGTTCTCATTTAACACGTGGTTAAAGTTGAACTATCCCTTTAACTGATGTAACGTAATCCTATATGGCCCAACTTCAACTCAGTCCACTACTGCAGAGCCTCTCATCAAAATGATTTACGAGTCACAACATGGCGCCTTCTTCCTATATCTCTCCATCTCTCTCTCTCTCTTTCTCTCTCTCTGTCTCACTGCCCAACACTTTCCCATCTACTATATTAGATAATGCACAGCCCACCGTGTAAAGAGCAATAGATTATTCTATTCCTGGTGACAACAGGGGAGAGGGGAGGGGGAAGAGGAGGATTATAAAGAGCAGAATGATGAGGAGGCTAATTTAAGCAGTTTGAAAATGCTGGAGAGAGGAGCAGCATGGAAGGAATAGGAAGAGAGGGAAATGAGGGAGTTCAGGTTTAGAAATAAGTTTATGTGCAAACTGGCAGGACGTTTCAAAAAGTGTTTATATATGAGAGTTTCAGAACATACATTTTGGAAAACAAAATGCCCCTTTCTTAATCCACCCTCCTAACCCCTCACACCTACGCAAATCTCTTCCCAGCATTAATGAAATATTATGACAAATCCTGAGAGTGCATTTACCGTGTTGACAGAATCTGCGCTCCACCATCCCAGAGGGTCAGAATGAATTATATATCACCTTCTTTTCCATTTGTCTCTCCCTACCTCTTTATCCTCGCTTGTTCTAGTTGTAACTTTCTTCTCTCTCTTCAGCCATATGGGGAGCGACACATGTATCTCTCATCTTCTCACAGAGAGCGACGGGGTTCTACCGTTATGTTGTGTGTGGTATGTAGTTAGCAGAGCCAGTGGTGATGTATCGAGTGTAATGACCAACAGCATTTGCTGAGATTAATTGATACTAATGGCTAACACAGTTAGTGGTGAGTGATGGCTGCTACACTGCAAACACATGGCCAACTCTGTTCCAACTGCAGCAATATGCTCTGACTGTTCTCCCATATAGAGTGCAGTCTGAAATTAGAGAGATGTGTGTGTGGGATCACAAAGCAGCACTTTACTGGTGGGTTTACAGAAGCTTTATGGCACAATGAGATCCTCCTTTCTGACAACCAAATGCTAATTGTAACTGGCATTCAAGTAAAGTTAATTACTGAAAATCAATTTTTATGAGAAAAATTATGTGCCACCATAGCAATTTGAAAAAAAAAGGTAAAACAAAAAGCCTTATACTTTACAATTTACCTCTTGTTAAGAAGGAAGCTGTTCTGCAAGCGTTCACAAAAACAAAATGGAAATTGCTTCAGTATGTCAATCAAATGATGTAATAACTCAGCAACATTATCACAGGAAGTGATGTGAACGATGGATGTACACAAGAATAGAAGATGTAAGCATAATCCATCTTAATCATGTCTTTACAAAATCCTGACTAGAGATGCATGTTAACGCCAGGCATAAATCCAAGGATATAAAATAATTTTCAAAAGTACAACTAAGAAGCAACTGAAATTTGGAAGCTCTGGACTAAAAGTGTATTTGCAAGAAAGGATTTTCCCTTTCAGTGTCTTGTAATTACATAAAGAAATGTCAGCAAAAGCATGCCTGAATTCTAAAACATATCCTTAAGTTTTACTTAACAGAACTTCACTATAATTTATTGAGAACTAATCATTTCTTTGAGAAATACAGAACTTTGCAAAAAAATCCCCCCTCATTTCTTTATATTTTGCTTCAAAGGAGCCAGACTTTATTATTTTTATCACCCACGTAAAGTAAAGTGAGAGGATATTGTCGTCATGCTATCCATCTGCCCATCTGTCTGTGTCTGCCCATGAGGTTTTACCTTTCCAGTCTAAAGACTTCAAAACCACAATCAGTTGAGTCATGAAATTTGCAAATGTCTTCTTTACACTTCAAAGATATGCAACACAATATTCATATTCCTGCATGTATAGTACCCTTAAAACAATTTGGCTGTATTTAGCTGAAGTTGAGAATAAATAGCATGGAGGATTTCAGGCTGTTAATGCTGTAATATAGGCTAATGATGTGCAGCATCTTTCTCATTTTTAAATGGCTTAGTCCAATCATGTGATCATATTCTGCTGGGTGACTGGCTATACATACTTGACTATTACTGAGTGAATTGGAAAAAGTGTGGATTCACCATATCTAGCAACTGACCTAGGTCACTGAACACCTGGTAATAGCTAGATAGTCAGAAAATGGAGAATCCCAAACTTCTGGGTAAAGAGCCAGTCTGTTTCTAACATCAGTTTTGGGGTGCAGCCTGATTGATCAGCCTATGATGCCAATTTGTCATTTTCTGAATATTGTCTAAGGTAAAAGGAAAATTATGGGCATGGACAATAGGACCTATGTGTTAAAATGCTGTTTGTTGACTAGTTCAGCTTTTAACACTATCATCCCCTCCATATTCACCACCAGGTTGGAGGATCTGGGACTCCATTCACTTCCAGTTCTACCACCATTGTGAAGCTTGCGGACAACTCCGCAGTGGTGGGTCTGAGCTCAGACAATGGTGAGAGGGCCTACCTGAAGGAGATTAAACGCCTGGAGAACTGGTGCCAGGCGTTCTGCACAATGTCAGCAAAACAAAGGAGCTGATTGTGGACTGCAGCAAGGAGGAGTGGTGCTATTAGCCTGTCCAGATCGATGGAGCCCCAGTAGAAAGAGTAGCCAGCTTTAAGTACCTTGGAGTACACATCTCGCAGGACCTGTCATGGTCTTGCCACACCAGCTCCACAGCAAAGAAGGCTCACCAGCATCTCTACCACCTCAGACGTCTAGGAGACTTCAGACTGCCGTCCAAGGTACCATGTAATTTTAAAAGCATCCTCACGGAGAGCATCACTGTCTGGTTTGCAAACAGAACCAAGCAGGACAGACAAGCTCTTCAAAGGGAGGTGTGTTCAGCTGAGCACAGCATCCAGACTGAACTCCCTGACCTGCAGACCATCTAATACAGACGGTGCCAGACCAAAGCCAGAAAGATCGTGAAAGACTACAGCCCTCCCAACTATGGACTCTTCTCTCTGTTAAGGTGGGAGAAGCTCTTTGGCTCCCTGAAGGCCAACACTGAGAGGCTGAGGAGGAGCTTCTTTCTTCAGGCTATTCAGGCCCCTGAATCAGAACAGCTGATGGACTACATCCACAAACACAAACTGTAAACTATTCTATTCATATCTTCCATCTTCATGCTGTTGTGTAGGAACAGTCATCAAAGCATTTCACTGCTCCAGCAGTTGCACCTTGTATGTGACAAAAAAAATCTTTGATTTATTATCTTGATATCTTGGTGATTCAGTGTTTGGAGAGTGACATGTTTCTGAAAAGGATAATGATCAAATCAGCTAAAACATATGCCAGGGACAGGGGTTGTTGTGCTCAGCACCACTTGTTTTAAAGTGGTTTTGAGCAATAGGTCTTCAGGTTTTCTGGAGGTTTTTTTTTACAAGTTTTTCTTTGGACATTTGCTGCCTTTTTCACTCATTTTCAGATCAGTTCTTGTACTTGTTCATTTTCACAGTAATGATTTTTTGTTTTGTTTTGTTTTTTGAGCCACTTAAGACTGACTTATGACTCATTCAACCATAACCCCCACCACCACCACCAAACTCAAGGGGTGAACCAGTGTTGTCTACACATAACAGACAACTTAGCAAAAAAAAATTTTTTAATTGTATTTACAGGTACTTGTTACAGTTTTTTTAGTTGAATCTTTGAAAATGCCAAACATAACACAGTTTGACAGGCAAAAAGTAGTATTTTTGCATATGCAAGGTGATTTCCAGAGAGCTACTAGCTGAAAACTTGGTATATCTCAGTACGGTGTGCGGCGTGTTCTTAAAAAATTGGAGAAAACTGGTCAAGTGAAGGACAAACGAAGAAGAAGAGGCAGACATAAAAACTATCTACAGTAGGTGAGCAGTATATGAAACTTAAGAAATGGGAAAAATATCCAGCAAAGATCTGACACAGGACCTGAGAGATGAACTTGGCCCTTCAATTGATCTACTGTTCATCAAAATGTCATGAGAAATGGTCTCAGTGGTAGGGTGGCTGTAAAGAAGTCATTCTTAAGGAAGGGAAACAGAGAGAAAATGATGAATGCCAAATTACACAAGAACTGGACTTGAGGCCTGAGCCTGGACCTCAGCATTACTGAAGCTGTGTGGGATCATCTTGAGAACAGAGCAAAAGGCAGCCAACATCCAAAGAATAGCTCTGAGTGTCCTTCAAGAAGCCTGGAGAACTGTTCCTGTAGACCACTTAAAGAAAACTTAGAGCTGCCTAAGAGAGTTCAGGCTGTGTTGAAAAATAAAGGTGGTCATGCCAAATATGGGCATTCAAGCCCATTAAGTGTAAAAACTGTTTTTGTCGTATATACTGTGTTTCCGTTTATCTTTGCATATGCTATTTCTCAATTTCCTAGCAAGATATAAAGAAATGAGGTATGGCTCAAGACTTTTGCGCATTACTGTAAATGCTTTCAAATGACCAAGAGACCCAAAAAGGCCCGACAGAGACAACCTCTATACAGAGAAAAAAGATTCAGTGCCTGCAAAATGAATTAATGTTCTGATTTCAAATCTTTGAAAACAGCAATTACAATCTAGTTAATAAATGACCCAACTATTATATAAAGTCAAGTTCATACTTTAAGTGCTTGGCAACACTTTTGCCGACCAGATGTTATGTGTATTTAACATTTAAATTATGCATACTCTTTTTTTTTTTTTTCCTCAACAGATCAACTGTGAAGCACTTTGATTGAAATCTCATCAGTGCAAGTCACGTCACTGTTGGACTGATCGTCTTCTCCTCAGCTTCTGGCTCCTGTTAATCACAGAATGTGACTTGACATCTATTTGAAAAAGTACCCATCATTCCCTTAGGCCAGGATGACTCATCCAATATGGCTGCCACTCCATCACAGTGGGCTGGCCTAAAACGGCAACCTTCTTCTTCCAATCACTCTATCATTGCTCCTCTTCACCTCCCCGCTCATAACTCATTCCCTTCGAACGCAAACCTACCTCTGAACTGGACCACTGGTCTTGGTTTGCTGAGACAAAGAGCATGTGATTGCTCTTCATTTCTTCCAGCTGACTGACTGACAGCTCTGACAGCATGAAGGGTTAGAGAGGAGTTACTCTCTTGTGCTTCCTTTCTTCTGTGTTCGGATGCCCCGTGCACACGCACACACAAACATTCTGCATGCACTGCCCCCGCCCCACTTTCTCTCCCTAGGAGGGATAAAATCCCATCATCCCTCTATGTCACTGTCACTGTTGCAGTCCTTAGGCCATTAGCATAATATTCCCATCCCCTTTCCGCCTGACTCGACCAGTATCTTACAAACTGCTCTGGGAATCATAGTGGGATTTTCTGTGCTCGTGCTCAGGGTATTTCTTTCTTTTTTTTTTTTGACTTCTTATTCATTGTGCTCTCCCACCTTGATACACACACTCCCTCACTTTTTCCATCTTTGATTTAGTTACTAAGAGCTATCTATCTTTACCCATTCATCTTTCTTTCTATCTATCTATGCATCCATCCATTACTATTAGACAGTGGAGCTGGAGAGTTGAGGGGAGAGACAGAGAGCAATATGAATGACATACAGAATAGTTAAATGGTAGGAGAGATGAAGTGTAACTCTTCTTACATGGCTGACTGGCTTAAACCACTTACCCCAATGATCTATGTATTTGTCTAATGTTTTTTTATGCTACCACTTTTACGCTAATGTGACACACACAGACAGCATCACATAAGGTTGGAGATACTATCTGTGGATGTAGATTTGTGTTTTTCCTTCCATTTTGCTTACACTCAACACACCTTTTGGACATCCAATAATGAATGTTAGATACAAGATTAACTCAGTAAAACCCAAGTTGTCTACAATACAGCAAGAATACAAAAAAGGTCAGTTGTGTCAGCTGCAGATGCTGTAACTCCACCAAATGCATGCAGCTAACTCAGATGCTGTCTTGAAAGGAACAACGTATAAATATTGATCTGAAACAAAGTAGTCTCTTTTAAAATAAAACAAAGCTACACTGAAAGCCACAAATGATTATCTTCAGTGGAAGGGTTTCTCTTTGAAGCAGCTGGAAAAAAAAAATATTGAAAATGCATTAACAAGATACGGTGCTATTACCAAGCAGCTTTTTGCCCTGCTGATACATTTAAGTCTTATTCTTTCCTTACTTTTTTTTTTCTACTGACGGCACCTGGTGGAGTTACAAGTATGCAGCCTGTATTAAATTTTGATATGCAGGGTGAGGTAATACTGTTGAGAAAGCCCACATCTCTGATGTCAAAAATTTCTCAAAAGTAAAATCCATTGACCTGGAAGTTATGACAGATAAATTCAAAGTAATACTGCTTTCAGGATACTCATCAAGAAACTTTTTCTTTCACACTGAAAATAGCACAGGCCCGGCAGACGAGGCTCTTACCTGTTTAGACATTCCGATCGCGTCTGATCTGAATCACGTGTTCAAGAATCACGTGTTCAAATGAATAAAAACTGAGATTTGTGCCAGTGTGACAAGGCAAAGCCCAATGGGCAAAACACACAAGGAAGATGTAGCCCAAACATGCCATTACAGTCAGTGACCTTGTGGGATCTGAAATGTCTCATTCGGTTTTTGTCTTCCTCTCAGAATGATTGCTATGCTGTTGCCACGTCACTGGACTGATGCGAGTGATAGAAGACTTGCTTAACTCCATCCAGCAAGGACGGGCGGAAGAAATCATCGTGTCACACAACACCTGAATGTAAACTGTGGGCCACTGCTGTGCTCTATCGCCCCCTGTTGATGATTTGGACCATTAATCAGTGGCTCCAAGATTTAGGGATCTCTACCGGGTTACATGCTGTGAAAAGCCCCTATCTGTGTTTACCTGTAACAGCATACATTCATGGGCAAAAATCCTATTGAGTGTGGACATAAATAAAAAGTGGCCATACATCCAATGAATACTAATTCCACCTTTATATAAACTGTTGGATGGCCCAGTAAATCTCTCCCAGGCTTGTAGTGCCCTATACGGGAGGGCACTAACACATGGAGGTGGCAGAGAGGTTTTTTGTTTTTTTTTAAAGGCACTAAAACAAAGGAAACACAAGAACAGTAAATGGAATGAATGGAAATTCTTCCAAACACACTCTGGTACAGCAGCCAAATAACCAAATCGACACCAATTTCCTTATAAGAAAAGAACAAAATGTGTGTCCATGTATGGACAATAAATTAAAACAAGCAGCACAGCAGAATGCGCTACCATAATATTTAACCTGCAATGACTGAACAAGTATTTCTATTTAATTTTAACCTACTGAGATCATCACTGTTCATGAAGTAGATCCACCGTGCCCTATGGGGCATCGGTCATCTTACTGTATCTTAACATATATGCTACTTCAACTACTATGAAGTTTTTAAGTAGGCTTTATCATGTAACTACTAGCTCCCTAATGTGAAAAAATGTCTGTCATGGCCCTGCTTTGACAATGTCAAATTAGTATGTGGTTTTGAACTCCCCCCTGGCATTGTCATGTGACAAAAATAATCTGTCTTAATTTGCACCCCAAGCAAAATAAGTCACTTGATTGGCAGGCACTGAGCTCTATTCTACAGCTCCAAGGGACAGCAGAGGAAGCTGATGTTTAAGTGGTAAACAAGGCCACCAAACATAAAATATTTCGTTATTATTATTCTCTGGCTCTCTTCCACGTCTGTCATCCTGTCTCTCAACCCTAAATGGTCACAGAAGATGGCTGCCCCTCCCTGAGTCTCGTTCTGCCAGAGGTTTTTCCTTCCCACTGTCGCCAAGTGCTTGCTCATAGGGGCTTGTTTTGTTTGTTGGGTTTTCTGTGTAATTATTGTATGGTCTTTACCATACAATGTAATGCACCTTGAGGTGACTGTTGTGATTTGGTGCTATATACATAAAATTGACATTAAAAATTGAAATATTTAGCCATTACACACATGTGTATCTCCACATATTTGATTTGGCAAATTTTTTATGCTGGCTGTTCTTCCTGAAACAATTTGATTTGTGTCTCCTCCTGGGATTGAACCAGGGATCTTTTGCTTGTGCAACACATACAATGGTACTGACTGTTCAGATGTAATGCTTTCTCTGAGGCAGTGTGATTGGATGATCCTGAACTTTAGGGCTGATAAATTGAACTGCTGTCATTTATTTCATAGTGCGGTCTTATTCATGCTGTGTCTGTTTTCCCAATGAATGAAGATGCTGAGCTTTTCCTCCTTCCTTTATTAGCATCCGTACAAAGGAATTTATGACTATGTAGGCATCATTGGTAGACAAAGTTTTACACATGGCCATGGCCTTCATGGACAGAAACGAGCCCCAAAGGATGAGTGCAGAACTTAAAAACCTAAATAAATTATTACCATACAGGCATCAGTTGACTAAAAGAAAAATAACTCCAAATTCAGCAGCAGAAAATAGTACTGGAAAAATCAATTGTACAACCGTTAACACACAACAGAGCACAGGGAAGAGTCATTAAATTGTATTAATCAAAAACATTTAAATAAATAAATAAAGATTAATATATAATCATATTAATATAATTAACGTACTTGAAAATGGCGGCGGAGATCAACTAACCTTAAAACTGTGCTAGAAGTGCAACATCAGGCAATAACAGAAAGACAGTGAACAGGAAACGCAGTGATATATTTAATTGAGGAATGTAGAGTTTAACGTGGCTCTTCTCAGTTTGGATGTGTTCCAAGAAGGCCGAAATTTTGGCTGGAATTAGATTTTTTTTTCCTTTATTCTTTCTTCATCGTTTTTGCTAACTTTGTAACAAGTGCTTGTTTTGTTGGAGACGATGCTTTTTCTGACACGCCGACTGAAGAAAATGCAGCTTGACCAGTAGATGGCAGCAGGCCTCTTGTTAAATATTCTGCGCTCCAAACTCAACCATCTGCACCGTGCATCACTTGATGCAATAAAGGGGAGTGCACGTCTAGTTTTTGGAGATTGTAAAAGGGTTTTTCTGATTGGCTGAAAGTTTTAGGGCAGGTTTTTTCTTCGCTGAACTTCCCCCTATAAAAGGTATGGTGATATTAAAGCATTCTTTTGAAGTACAACAGAGCGCAATTGATGGAATTAATAAATTGGATGTTGAAAGTTAGCGCCGGATTAACTTCTATGGTGGAACTGATTTAAGGCTTTATCGCTTACATTTCGATCTCTTATATAATTTTATTTTAAACTCAGCTTTAGTTTTTCTTACGCTTTCTGAACTCGGACAGTCGGTCTTCACTCAGTTTTTACCATGGCAAACTCTTGTCTCCAACTGGGCGGCTTTCTGCTCAGCTGCCTCGGGTGGTTAGGTATAGTGATCGCGACATCCACCACGGACTGGGTGAATATTTGTAAATACGGTTTGAACACCTGTAAGAAGATGGATGAGCTGGAAGCCCGGGGACCGTGGGCGCACTGTGTCATCTCCACGGGACTCTACCACTGCGTCTCCCTTACGCAGATTCTGGACCTGCCAGGTAGACACTGCTCTGTCTACAATGCATACGTGCTGCGTTATTCTGTTCTCTTGAGTTCATGCAGTTAGCCGCATCATGTTATGGACACCACTTCTTTTGTTTCCATATTATCTAATCATCAGTTTTTTTTCATCATTAAAGATTAGGCAGTATCGTTCATCTTCATTTTTCATCTACTATTTCATGTATTTTCAAAATTTGCTTTTATTGCCATGTACATTCCTCACATAACTTTCCTTTGTTGCTTCTGTAGCCTACATCCAGACAACTCGTGCCCTGATGATCACAGGCTCAATCCTCGGTCTCCCAGCGGTGGTTATGCTCCTTATGTCCATGCCCTGTATCAGTCTTGGGAATGAACCCCAGAGCTCCAAGAACAAGCGTGCCATCTTGGGAGGAGTGCTCATACTCATAGTTGGTAAGAGATTAGATCACATACACACCAACATCTCTTCCAACCTTCCTGATTCCGACCACTTTTATCCTTGCCTCAAATGCTTACAAACTGTGGCGAGCACAGGATGTTGAATAGGACTGTCTTCCTCCCTAGGGTGCACATGCACTCCTAGGGAGTGCCATAACTCCAAGGTCCCATCACATTCCTCTCCTCCACCTACTCATCCACACCCTGCCTTTGTCCTGAACAACATGAACTCTGTGGTTATAAATGTTTCACTGGTGCTTCAGCATTTTCAGTGCTTGTGTCCCTGAAATGGAATTTCTACTCCTGTGACAATATTATTCTGCAGCGCATTTTTCTCATAACAAAACTTTTCTATCATAACCAACATAACCTTTCAAAATTGCACTAATTTCAGACTGTGAAATTTTTCTTTTACTATCAAGAACAGGTGTTTTCAAACTCTGCTGCATCCTAGAATTAAAATTCAGTGGGCTTGTTGGCTCATTGCAAATATATAGTAACACAGAGAGGTAACAGTAACACTTAATTACGATCTAAATCCCATGAATTACCAGCTAGGAAAATTTTAGTCCACATACATAAGTATGGATTAATTGTGCTACAGCTTATTGGCAATTTATTGGTGGGATGATGATTTCATACTATTCTTCTCTGTGTTAACTTCCAGTATAACTGTTAAAAAAACAACAAATACTACATACAGTGTGTCCCTTTCGGTCCTACGTGAAGTTCAATAATAGAAGAAAAATTGTAAAATTCATAAAGTTAATTAAAGCTTCCAGCAACATGTCTTCCAACCTATTATTTTTTTATATCCTGAATGCAAAAGATAATACAAATGTAATGCTTCTTTTGAAATGTTTCCTCCTCATCAAAAATCTTGCTATAATCTTAATTTTTTTTTTTTAAATCTTGCTATACAAATATAGGACAATATACATTAAAGACAAGGTAAATCTTGCTCATGTAGCCATCCATCCTATAATCTGTCTCATCGCACCTTTTCTGGGTTTGTTTGTGCTGAAACTGAATATATGGGGTAAAACTACATGACCATATTCCAGAGTTACTCTGTCCGTGAGGACTGTAGAGCCTCGGGGAAAGTCTTGTTATAAAGATACATAAACATTAGTAACAGTTTGACGAGCATATTCGGTAAATTCTGTAAACTTACATTTTGGGTTTTACAAAGAATTTGCTGTGTAATCAGTCTTTGTATCTGTCTTTATTACTTACACAAGTAGCCTTGTTATTTATATGTCCTTGACCATGTTCACTGAGAAGAAATCTGAGCATTTTTCTGTCTCTGTCTCCTCAGCAATCTGTGGTTTGGTGTCTACTATCTGGTTTCCCATTGGGGCCCATCATGAGTACGGCCTCATGTCATTTGGCTTCTCCCTCTACTCTGGATGGGTGGGCACTATTTTTGGCCTGCTTGGTGGATTCATTGTTGCCTGCTCATTCGATTCCTCTTCATCTCGCCCCTACCAGGAAAACAACCATTTTTACTACTCCAAACAGGGAGGTAGCAACCTACCAGCTGCCTCCTCCACCAATCATGCCAAGAGCGCCCACGTCTGAGATTGGCGATTAAACCCACGTGGATGTGTCAATGGCAGTGGTTTGTACATAGAGACATATGCACGACAGCCAATATATCCCCATTTAATACAGTAACCAAGAAAAATGACAAGAAAAAATACACAAATTCTTGAATGAGCACACATGCATAGGCAAAAATCCAAACATAAAAAGACTGTTACGGTTGAGCCTTTTTTCCACCAGTGGACTGTTTTTATGTTGCACAGTTCATCTTCCAGCCTCCTCATCTTGGGCGTGGCGTAATTTTTCCCAAATGTTACATAATTGCACAATCTCCTGAGTGACTGGTGTACAATCACCTGAGGTCAAAGTCAAATAAGGCCTCGGTCACTCAGACATTGTATTCTGTGTTCTGTATTCAAATTTTCTATCATGTGCCTAAAGATGATATCTTTGAGTGTCTTTGTTGATAAATGTTTTTTTTTTAATCCAAACAATATCACGATCTTTTGTTTTGAGTTTAGTAGGATTTGACAATATTATTTTTGGAATTAAAATGGGTTCATTGCTTATGCACACTGATTCTTTTATGACAGTATTGTACAACTATTAGCCTCTTGAGTGATAGACTTGATTAAAATTATGTAACACTGCTTTTTGTTCTAGCCCCCACTGAATGATGGTAGAGATCATAAATTTTACAGGAGAGCTTTACCAGTGTTACAGACTGTATCAGAGCCTCACTATTTGCACTGAAAAAACTTACATCTTTGAACTCCGTCATCTGAGAGCGGTATCCCCCCTCCCCCCAACACACACACACACACACACACACACACACACACACGATGCTTCTGTTTACTATTTGAATGTGTCAAAATGCAGTATCACTGTCAAATTTTCTCACGTTTCAGTAATTAAAAATGTCTATAGCCAAAAGTATGTTTAACTAGTGTGCGCAAAAAGCAGTATTATGTTGATTAACTTCTCTTGATGGGATATAACGCAGATGGACCCTGATAATTCCAAGCAATGCAGATCTGTACATAAGCAGTGTCAGCAATGACTATTTATTGTTTTTACTGATGTGATATTGTTTTATTTTCAGCAATAAAGCCAAAATAATGAAAATTGCCTTTGTCTGTGCAACATCTTATTATAATATGTTGAAAGAGTTTTTTTTTTTTTATCTTTCTTTGTTTTTCTGATGAATTTTAATTTTCAAAGGGTGTACAGAAATTGGAGGTTGCCGTGTAAGAGATATATTGCAATGTGACAAGCTATGTTGATTTTGTTGCTCAGTAGTAACAAAAACAAATTATAGTGTGTGTGTGCGTGTGTGTGTGTGTGCGTGTGTGTGTGTGTTTGTGCCTGTATTTTTGTAAATCTGAGCTGAAGACAATAAAAAAACATTATGCATTGTAATATAATTTGACTCACTGACCTTGAGTTAAATCAGCACATGAAAGCCTGTCTCAACAACACACATAGTGCAACTGAGAAAGATAACTGTTTCCAGCATGTGTACTCCTATGCCCATATCAAGGTCGAGTTATACCACAGATATGACACGACACTGAAAACAAAATGTGCTATCACTTTGTCCTCAGCTTATCTTCCAACACACACTTGCACAGACTACATGATCTGTAGCGTGTATACAGATTTCCACTCTGTTACTGTATGCCTGCATATCATTGTCACTCTTCATGTGAATTTCCTGGCATGCCTGTGAGTGCAGGTGTGTGATCCCGTTAGTATGTACATTCCCTGAAATGTGATGCTGTTCTAGGCATAACGCCATCCAGTCAACAGGAGGCCAGTGGGAGGATAGCAAGCATACAAGCTGTCCTGTATTGCCAAAAGAGACTTGTAGTGTTATGATATCCTATACATAAACATTGCCACCAGTTAGCTGTTGTCCATCAGTGACAAAGCTGGCTATGACGTTTGAAAGTAATAATCGTGTCATCAATACTCAAAAGTACTTAATAATGCTTAAAATGTAGGTGCACAACATGGAATTAACAACTGGCAGTTTATAGGAAAGGAGAAACAAATATTTTTTTAAATCTCTCCTTAGATGTTCTCATACGCCAGGTTCTTCACTCTGTGAAATTTAGCCTTTTTTAGCTCTTATTTTCTGACTATTTAATTATTTTTCCTTGTGTGTTCACTATCCATCAACTTCGCTCATGTATTTACTTTTCCCCTTTAGCTGTGAAGAAAATCATAGTAATCTTAGAGAAAGTGAAGCCTGCTAACCACAACACAATTGTGTTGCAGTTTACTGAATCTGGGGGTGTTTCATTGTTAGTTTCTGCCTGTTATATAAGGGATTTCTCACAGTTTCTTCACAACAGTTGTAGAATGTGCCCAACTGCATTTTTTTATTCTGTAAGTGACTATAAATAGTATAATATTTTAAATACATTTAACCCTAGCATACTGTTCAAGGCAAATTTGACCCATTTCAAAATCTGAGGGGTAAAAATAACCTAAATGTTATTCTTTTAGACTGAAATTCGCTAAAGTGACCAAAACACACAAAAGTTAAAATATGTTAAAAATTTTTATGCTGTTGTACAGCTGCTACAAATATTTGTGCATTGAGGCAGTTCTGGGTCAGATTTCACCCATGTCTGTTAAAATGGATTTTAAAACCAATACTGTGGGTCAAATCAAGGAAATGGTGATTTTAGGGAAATTGTTGAAATTGTACAATTTTTATGAGCGTGGTGACGGAGTTAAAGGAGGGCCTTGACACTGCCACAAGGACTGTCTGCAAAACATTTGCCCAGGTTCCCACAGAGACAGGAATCTGCTGGTCTTCTAGGGATCATGGGGGGGGGGGGGTCTCAAAACAGTGAAATAGTAAAACAGCATAGGAGTGATCAGAGATGGTGCATGTAAGGTACAGAGGACATACAGGGGTCAGAGGCTGCTTTGACACAGACATGAAAGCTGCATCTGCAAGAGCAAGAACCTACAATTTATTCTGAGCTGAGATTAAACTGAGCGCTAACTATGTGAATACATGGAAATCGTCTGCGTATGTATGTGCATTAAATAAACGTGAATAAATGAACAAGCCACTGTTTTGTATTTGCAATAAATAGCTTTCATTGTTGCATGGAAGCAATATCAACAACTCAGCAAAAACAGTGCACCCAGGAGCAAAAATTACCACACATATGGAAGAAACTTTTAAAAAACAAAAACAAAATAAAAACAACTACATTATACAGCTTTGTGCCAAAATATACAGAAGTGAAAAGGAATCAAATTTGCTGTTGCAAGAGAAGCCAATCTGAACAAGTCTAACACACACTAACTGGACACTTGGCCACAGTGAACACAGAGCACAGGAAGAACATGGCACACCTTCTCCAAGACTAAATAAACAAATAGTAGCTAAGTTTAAAAGCAATAGAGGCAATCTTTGATTTTGTGTGTAGTTTAGCATTTATATTGTATTAAAATAGTTTCTGCGTGCTGTCTGTTTGTAGTCTTACTCCTAAACCATCTACAGTCCCATCGACGTCTTGAGCAACATTTTAAAATCCTTCAAAGGAAAGGATTAAAGTTTATAAATTAGCCTTTTCATTCTGGAGAGATAGAGTTCTCAAAAATATATTTTAGCAGTTTCTCCCAGGCCTCCTTGTGATTAAACAAAAACACAGAAAGTGAAGACCGATAACTCCACCCAGCTCTGCTGTGCACACCTACCCGAGGGCCTGTGGATGGGAAACAGCTGTAGAAAAATACCTTTCTTGGAGTTCACTCCTCCTACAGTGTTGTACTTTTCACTGCATCATGTCGTTACTGGACAAATGCATTGGAGTCTAGAGTAATACTTCAAATATTAACGAAATACTAGCAAAAATTCTGAAAGTATCCTTTATACCAATGACCAAAGTCACTGTGGTAAAGAAAATCTGGTCTGCTTGTGATAAAGTAGCTTATTAGAAGAGAAGGAAAAAAATGTTAGCTCTGTATTATCTCAAGTCCTCACTCCGAAGAAACTACAGTCTTCTGTATGTGAAAAGTAAACAAAGATTGTGGACTTTGGCTTGCGGAGGTTGTGGTTGAGAAGATGGACAAAGAGGAAGTAGGCATATTGTAAGTGCTTGAGGAAGGATGTGAGAAGAGCAGCCCACATCAGTGTGTTTGCTACATGTTCTCCTTCTTTTTTCAAATAGAGTCCTGGTTCTCATACCTGGGCGAGGAGATTACTGAGGGAAAGCATATGCGATTTGAACTGAATCTCATAAATAATATTCTTTTATCTCATAGAATTTATTCCTCATTCTCATAGTATTGAGTTAGAAAGGAAAATTCTCAGTTTCTATCAGAATAGAAAATGCAGCAGAGTGCAACAAATGCACAAAATCATCCTGTTGGATGGTGTGTGTGTTTTTTTTTTTTTTAACCCCGTTCAGTTGTTAAACATCTGTCAAGTCCTAGAGCAGAGAGGCCAGCATTCCCAGGTATAAGAATTAAGCCTGCATTTGGTTTGGTTTAGTGTTCTATTACATGTCATTGCAATCAGTCAACACATGCAAGTACAACACGTAGAGTCTGGGCCTCGTGCACGAGAGCATGCTACACATTCACCAGACGATCACACTGAGGCGCAGGCGTGGATCACAAACACACATCGCACACACATACAGTACATGCATTCACACAGTCTTAATACATACAGACAGATCAGATAATATAGAAAGTTGACTGTACAGTCCAGTGTCAGAGGCATGGCATCGCCTGAATTTGTTTTTTTGGCTGAACTATGAATGCAAAACTGTTGGATTCTTTTAGTTAGAAAGCGATCTGGGTGGGAATTTTGGTTGAAAAATACAAAATGAATATATGAGTCGATGTGTTTAAGATTTAATGTGCAAATGCTTTTCCAACTGGATCACTGAGCATAATGTTTATATTGGACATTTCTGCAAAACTTCATATTATTTTTTGGGTGCCAACCATAAAAAACAGCAATAAAATATCAGTCCATCTAACATCCATGCCTGGAACCTGCAGTGTGGTTTAATGCAATGTTGTGGTCATAAAATATGATCCCCACCCCCTAAAGCCAATAACCCAGTCACATTTCCATAAAACTTACAAAGGACATGACCTTGATGCCCTTATTCTCAACTATGGCACTGGTTGGTCTGAATGCTCCAGTTTCTGAAAGTCAAACAGACTTCAAACTCAACGAGCATCCAAATCACCTAAATCTCAACTTCCTGAATTTCCACTCTACTGCACAGCACACTGCCCCCTGCAGCAGCAAGCTGCAGAATCATTCAATATGAACATAAATCTCTGCGATACTGAAGTATTTTGTAATTGGTATGAAACTCACTTTACTGGACATCACCTAAGGTTCTGCTTATACAATAAGCTGTTTTTTGTTGTTGGTGGTGGGGGGGGGGTTTTTTGTCTGTTTTTTTTTTTTTTTTTTTTTTGTGGGGGGGTGGGGGGGGGGGGGGGGGGGGGGGGGGGTTGGGGGGGGCGGGGGGG
>VUQJ01006070.1:47833-62221 GCA_015108635.1 Andinoacara biseriatus
TTGCAGTAAGCATCAATTTTTGTGAGACAATGTTTAAAGAGCAATGTGCAGAATAACTTAGTCTAACTTTGAGATGAGAGCAACCTCTGTTCACGTGACCTATTGCCAGAAACTCCTGCATAGAAATCATTCAACAACCAAGCTGCTTAAACAAGACGAAACCAATAAAGCGTGTCATTTATTGACTTCTACATGGCTAAGTACAGTATAGAGTATAGAAATGACTAAATAAAAGTGATGCTTGTTTTTCTGCTTCTGAATCTTATTTCACCTTTACAATCAAAACAAGGTCTGTCACCCTCTGTCCATCTGGTTCAGATTCCATCCTGCCTCAAAACAAAAAACAAAAATCATTTACTTACCCACGAGGCACCAGATTGAAAATCTTATCCAGGTGATCGCAGATAGTTTGAGCATGAGGTAGATATTGACCAGCATGGCTGAAGCAGGTACAAAGGGCACACAGGGTGCCATGTAGGGAAGCCGCTTAGGGTTCTCTGGCTGCTGGAGGATGATGACAATCAGCAGGGCAATGACAAGGATGAAGAAGATTAATAGCAGCAAGGCCCACCAGCGGCCCTCGCCAATAGTGCTCGCTCCTGTACGGAAGGCAAGAAATAATTAATATATGCTTGAACCGTGCAGATATGAATGTGAGTTTGTTAACTTGTTCTCACCAAAAATGATGAAGGAGCAGAAAGCAAAGATGAAGACAAAGAGCAGCAGCACACACACAGTGACAGTTTTCCCCGTGGCTGGAGTTGGTCTGTCCATCTTTCCCGGGAGGCCCAATCGGATCCTCAAGGTATAGTAACGTGGTCCAATCAGCTTCTTTAGCCGTCGGGACATCCCACCTTCTGATTCTTCTGCTTCAATACCCGTGGTCATATCCACCGTACCATAGTTAGGGTGACTGGCAGTGTATGCATTTTTATCTGGTTTGCCAATCAGCATCTCATTGTCGCCCAGCGAAGGCAAGTTTTTGGCCCCACAGGTGTTAGTGGGCGGCCCGCCATAGTCATCGGCCTCGCTGGTCGGTGAGCAGGCGTCTTTCTCACACTCAGCCAGAACGCCTTCCTTCCTTTTTTTATTCTGCTCCTCAGAGAGAAAGTTCACAAAGCCATGGATGTCACCCTCGGGTTGGTAGCGTAACAGAAGCACACAGAGACTCACCTGTAAAACACGAGGAAGCATATTGTGTCACTTATAAACAGAAAGAGCGGCGCTCCATCACCAAAACCAATTTTCTTTTTCAGTAGTGATATTATCTTAGTTAACTGGGTACCATCTGACAAGTAGCATCCAATCAGGTGTAGAATGCAGCCTTTAGAAACTGACAATCATGCCCACATGTCTTGTTGATATTATCAACTCTGCTAAGACATAGACTGCTGTCTATGTACATACACAGCGCTCCTATTATTATACACAAATCATGCACTGGAGAAATTGCTTTTCATAAAAAGACATCTGTCCTTGCGTGCAGTATTTCATAGCTTCTTCAATGAGGAGTGCTTTCTTTGTCAAATCTGAATGCATACCTATTTAGGAGGGGGGAAATGTTCTATTCACTCACTGTAAATGTCTTAGACTTGGTGCACATAAATAAAATGATTGTGGCTGGATAATAGATGCCCCCTGGTTACAAAACACTGAGAATCGATCTCAGTGAGATTTTTGTTTTGTTCCGTTTAGTATTTGTTGCAAACACGTTTGTTTGGACCTCCTTAAATACATCTAAAGGCATTTATTGAGATATATTCAATTTATCTACATAATACTGTGAGTAAGCTTCATGATTCCATGTTTCCATTTTTATTACCCACCACTCACCAGGGTATAGGCCAAAAGTGTTCCTATGGACATCATCTCTATGAGGTCTCTAAGGCTGACCAGAAGGGACAGCAAGGAAGCCAGAAAGCCTGAAACCACACAGGCTACAACAGGGGTCTCTGTGTAGGAAGACACATGGGCCAGGAACCTAAACAACAAAGATGAGTGGGCTGAGACTCAGATGCATACATCATTTAAATTGATATATAAACAAAATTGCAAGCACTGTGTGAACTAACTTAAACAGCAGGCCATCCCCTGCCATGGCATAGATGACCCTGGGCATGGGGAACAGCGAGCCCAGGAGGGATACAGTCAGTCCGGCTATAGAGCCTACTGCCACAATATACTTTGCGAACATACAGCCATGCATGGCGAACATCTCCATCAGTGGTGCATCTGCATCAATTTCATTGTACGGTACCATCAGTGTCAATATCACAGAAACCTAGAAGGAAAATACAGTGTTGATTATTATTACAGTTCTCAACATTAAAACAAAATCTCATCATGAAATTTGTTAAAATATAGAAAAACTCTAACACCAGTGTTGACAAGCTGAATTATTGCATTTTTTGTTGCCAGAATTATAGTGCATTAAACAGACACCCACACAACCACAAGAAGAACAAATAAAGAAAAAAAACTTGTGAAGAACCTGATGATGCTGCAGAAAAGAGAATTGAACTCTTTTCTCAGTCTGATCAGAATAACTCTGCAGATCCTATAGTCACAGAAACATTTAGGCCCTAGATACTAAAAAGTGTTGAGTGTCAGCTAATATGCTCAGCACACTGCATGTTGCATCACATGCAAAACGGTCCCTGCTGGTGCCTTTCTCTCCCTCTCAATATGTGTGTCCCTGCATTCGATGTGTGAGATCATGCAGGGCCATCTGTCACAAATGCTGTGCTGCTAATCAGATAGATTTGCATCAAGAGATTACAGAAGGGGAGTAATAATAATGATAATAAAAAGCACTAATCCCTTACAGAAAGGAAGTTAGAGAGATTAGTTCCCCCAACAGTAACCTGGTGCTCTTTAACCTTTCATTCAGTTTATGCAAAAATTGGCTGATAGTGTGTGTGTGTGTGTGTGTGAACCAGTCAAAAGGAGGCTAAACTAATCTAAAGGGAAGTTTATAACAACATATTTGTTTGAGGGCACAAATCTGTTCCCAAAATGCATCCTTCAGTGTCCCCTTCGGCTTACTGTCAGATAAGTTTGTCTGGCAAATGCATATCACCCATCTCCAGAGCAAAGGTTTTCCCAAAAACAATAATCAGCATAATTCTCTCCCCTACCGCTCACTGCAATGACCTAAACTGAAGAGCACAGATCTGAGAGTTGTGTAAGGATAAACACTGTCAGCACTAAAAGTGAATGAAGAGCCACAAAATTCTAACAAGCATATACAGTAGAAGTTTGTCTTGCAATCTCTTTTATTCAAGTGTACCAATGCCACCAGAAAAAAAAAAACAGATGTGACAGGTAATGAGTTTAACCAGATTTCTGAAAATTGAACAGCAGCAACAAGAGGATCCTCACAGTAACGGAAACGTTATTCTGATGCCTGCAGTGAGTGAGATCAAAGAATGGCGGAGATTAAGAGAGGCTGAGAAATACATTTTGGAGCACAGGAGAGAGATGATGTGGAGGAAGAGATGTGGCTGGGAAAGAGAGAGACAAGGATTTCAAAAAGAAGCACTCGTGGTTTTGAAGTTGATGCAATCTTTGCCCCACAAAATGCTAAAAAACTTCTCATATCTGATAGGCTGCCGTTACACAGCACCCATGGCAACAACCATCCAGCGCACACTGGGTAATCTGGAAGGCTGTTCAAGCTGTATAGTTGAAGATCAGAGATTAGATACACGCCCACACAGCTGAAATACAGCACCTTCATATTTAATCATTCCATCTTTCTTTTGGAAACTTGTCAACATTTTGGGGAGAGTTGACAGCTTCAGCTAAAGCCGAATGTGAGCACATAAACGATGACAAATGATACATTTTTCTAACGGTATACTGAAATTTTCATTTCACAAAATGGAGCAGGGAAAATGACCATAACACGAATGAAATCCTGTTGCCTTTCTTTTGTAATGTGCTTCAAAATATGTAAGTAAAAGAAACTGTGGTTCTAGTTTATTGATGTTAATCCCACGAGAGAAATTCAAATTGACTAATGAGCGCGCTCCGGTAATACTGTGGAGAACAAGACTACATTTGTTCACTTCTTAATGATAGAAAAATAGAGTAGTGCGGTCATGTTTGTTCATGCAGTGTGTTCTAAAAGCTAACTCACAGAGACATAGGCAGTGAGGCAGGTGATGAGTGAGGCAGTGATAGCATAGGGGATGGAGGTGTTGGGACTCTTGGCCTCTTCTCCTGTTGTAGCAATGATGTCAAATCCGATAAAGGCATAGAAACAGGTGGCTGCACCCTGCATCACCTGTAACACAGAGGAAAAAGAGCTGATGGATTTCCTAAAGAAAACAACCAAACAGCCGATATACCCTTTTGATGGATGTTTTTTTTGTTTTTCTTTGTGTTTTTCTTTGCCTGTTTTTTAAATATTATGTGCGTGTGTGTATGCATTTGCCTGCATACCCCAGACCAGCCAAAGGGCAGAAATCTCCCCTCGTCCCAGTTCTCCCCGTTGACAAAGAACAGCCCAGCGATCATCATGAATACCCACACCATAAGGTTGATGACGTTCAGCACGTTGTTGAAACCAACAGAGTTCTTCACTCCTAAAGCCACTATCACTGTCACCAGCAATGCTATCAGCAGCGCCAGCAGGTCTGGGTAGGACTGCTCTCCTTTACCTGGAAGGGAAACACGCATGCTTGAATAGACAGAAAGATAAAAAGTGCTGTCATCCAGTCACAGTGGTGGCGAGGATAAATACATCATTTTCCTGCATGTTTGGAATAAAATGAACTATTGATTTGATTAACTACTGCACGTTGTTATACAGTCAAGAAAATCCTAAATTGACAGAAAAGGCCTATCACAGTTATGCAGGTTTCTCAGAGAAATGATTTTAAATTGCTTGTTTTTGTCTAATATCAACCCAGTCCAAAATTATGCAATATTACAATAAGAAAAAGTAGTAAATCCTCACATTTGGTCAGATGCAACTAGAATTTTTTTTCATAATTATTTAGTGTTATTGCTGAATCTCTTTCGGTCAGCTTAATCAGAAGTTTAAATGCACTCATCACGGGCATGAATGTCATGGTTATTTGGGGATTTCTTTAAACTGTTCTTTTTCCAGGGTGGAATGATTGTACAGCTTTAATGACTTCTAAAAACAAGAATTGGTACACAGTATACACAAGATTAAAATTATACATCCAGATTCAAGCATATACAAACACCCCAACAATATTTGGTTAAATATCTCTTTGAAAGTTGAAGAAGCTTAATGTTAGCCTGCTTTATCAATTCCAAAACCAGTTTTGATGTCTGTTTGGGATAATTATCCTGTCAAAAAACCCTTTGTATCCAAGTTTCAACCATCTAGCTGTTGATCTGAGGCAAATTTGAAGAATTTGGAGGTAGCCTTCCTTCTCCATTATTCCATCCATTTTGTGCAATGTACCAATACTACTGGGAGCAATACAGAGCATGATGCTGCCACCACCATGCTTGACAGGTAGTACAGTGTTCTTAGCTTTGAATGTCTCACCTTTACTCCTCCAAACATACTTCTTGTCATTGTGGTCAGACAGCTCAGTCTTTGTCTCATTAGACCATAAACTTTTCTCTGTTAGGCATTCGGCTTGTCCACGTGGTTAGCTGCAAATTTCAGTCGAGTTTGAAGGTTTTGATTTTGGAACAGGGGCTTCTTTCTTGGTTGGCACTCTCTCAGTCCTCGGTGATGTAAAACTGGCTTCACTGTGGATATTGATGCTGGTATTCCAGCAGTTTCCAATTCATGGAAGGCTCCAGCCTTGGTGGTTTAAACTGATGATCCTGGAATCTGCAGTTGTTCAGAAATGGCTCCAAGAGACCTTGCCAACTTGTGTTAAATCTATAACTCATGTTCTTAAATCTTCTTTGAGTTCCTTGGACTTTCCCTTTTTTCTGAGTACTGGTCAATCCAACGAGTGCTGTCAAGCAAATCCTTTTTATGCTGCAAAGAGAAACTATCGGTTGTAGTCAATAATGATCCCAAACAAGATGTTAATAGGCCTTGGCATTTGTCAAGTTAAAAAACATTGTAGAACCTTCAGCACCACTTGTTAAAAAAATTGAGTGTGTGTATGTACAGTATATTGAGCCTGTATGTATACTTTGGACCCCGGTGTGAATTACAGAAAATCCAAAATAAATCCCAACTTGTGCACCCAGTTCTTGGATTTTTAATAATTAAAGATGTATGCTGTACAATCATTCCACCCTGGGAAAAGAACAATTTAAAGAAATCAATAAAAGCTCAAAATTAGCCTGACATTCATGCCCATGATGAGTTTATGTAAACTTCTGATCACATCTGTCTAGTTTGTTATTTCCAAGATTTTCAACCACTGATGTTCTGGTTTGACTTAACAGTGAAAGCCATGATACAGACAGTGCATTGCAATGAATATGCAATACAGTGGACTATCACCCAATGGACCAATCAAATACCCAAAGAAATGGTTTTATTTAAAAACTGGACTTGGAAGTTGGAAACACCTTTATATTTGGCACATTAACAGAACTATTTCTGTCAGATAAGCTGTCACTCTAAGTGATGTACTGCATTCCTAAATTAGATACACTCCACCCCACCCAGTTAGTCAGAAACAGTTAACAGCTCACTTTCAAATGCACATGTTCCATAAGAACCCAGCCTGTGTGTATCTGGAAATGAATGTGATATATTTTAGTTTTCATTTCACATTTTCTCTGGGGTGTGGAGTAACAATCATTTTTCTCCAGCAGGAAAAGGAAACATCAGCTTTCCCTGTTGCTGTGGAACAGCTGGCCATGAAGCGTGCCATGTGACCACTTTTTCACAGGCCAACAGGAAGAAACTGATGAGGCGGTGTCAGCCAGATAGACACACAGCTGGTACATACATCAGATAGAGCATTGTACCAGATAAGCAGGCATCCTCCTCGTGGTAAAAAATTATGGAAAACTCTATTGCATAAAATTCAAGATGGTGTGCCTACTTTTACTTTCCATAAAAGCATGACTTCCAAGATAAGCAGCATGGGGGGAAAGTTGTATGGTTTGGATGGTTTCTGAGATAATTTATTTATTTTATTTATTTAAATCTGCTTCTTTGTGTAAACAGATTTGCTCAACTGTCATTTAACCCATGAGAAAGTGGGATCAAGCAACTCAAGCAGGAAGGATTTGTCTTTTACAGCTACAATGAAAACAGAAGAGCTGCCTAAGACCTACTTAAGGAGAAAAAAAAAAAGAAAGTAAAAAAAAAAAGTATTAAAGCTGTCATAAGACTGCATCCTTGTACCACTTACCCAGGCCATTGAGTGCCCCAATGTGAGATATCATAAAGTTGCTGATGCTGTGATTGGCTAGTGAGTCCGCCATGCTGCTGAGAGCTGACGCCCCCGCTGCTGTGCCAATCAGATATTCCAGAATTAAGTTCCAGCCGATGAAAAAAGCCACACACTCCCCCACAGTCACGTAGCTGTACGTGTAGGCCGAACCTGTGGTTTTAGGCACGCGGACACCAAACTCTGCGTAGCATACTCCTGTGGGAGAGACGGGGAGAGCAGTATATTATAGACACACACACATTCAGACGCATAGCAGCCTATTTTAGCCTTTTCTGTATAATGTCTTTGCCCTCATAATAATTGCATGGTTATTAAAAGGGTTTTCAAATAAATCTCATCAGTTTAGTGTAATGTAAAGGGCAGTAACCTTTATGCTGTGGCTATAGTACCCCTGGTGTTTATGTGACCAAAGAAGGCTTGTATACGTTAGTGTATGCATGTGTTGTGCATAGCTCTAGTCTCACCTGAGAGTATGGAGGCAACAGCAGCAATAATGAAGGAAACAATGACCCCAGGACCAGCCATCTCCTTGGCAACCAGTCCCGAGACCACATACATCCCTGTCCCGACGCAGCTGCCAACACCCAGCGATACCAGGTCCACTGTAGACAAAACCCGGGCCAGTCTGGTTCCATGCGAGCTTGTGCCCGACACGGCTGAATCTAACATGGACTCCACAGGCTTGGTTCTCAAAACACGGGATGCAAAGGTGTTCCATGTCGACCCCCACTGTATCCTGCGAGGATCTAGCTTCCCTACCAGACCACTCATACTGACAGCCAATGGGAAATAGCGGAAGCTACTGTTTCACTGATGTTTTTCTGTGACTGATTTCTTCAAGACAATATATAGAGCACGTAGGAAGAGGAGTTATTCCTAATCCAAATGACAGAAGAAGATCTGATTTTGTCTCGTTGTTCACGCCTCTGTTTTCCGGCTCAGCAGAATGCAATGTCAGTTTTTCTCCACATCGTGAGAAAGAAAGCAATCTAAAAGACAAAGAAGGGATAATTTATTTTTGCAACATTTCACAGCACATTGTCTTCTATTATTCGTCTGACACAGTGCTTATTTTTGAGTACACGTGCCGAGACATATCAGTCCAAAAGCGGAAATGTAGTACTAGTTTGTCCACAAATGAGGTGTATTTGAATGAGGAAACAGCTAATTAGAAATCCTCTCCCCATAGCCATGTTGCTATAGTAGCCAGGCTCATTAGTGACAGCACTGTCACTAATGACATTTTCTTTTGTTTGTAAGGAGGAGAGGAAGCAATATTAAACCTCAACAAAACTTCTTGTGTAAGGTTTACTGATGCATAAATGTAGAATCCGTGGCACTGTAACTTGAGCTACATTGAGCCACATCTTCTACATATTTTTAATGCCATTCCTTTAACCTATTTATTTATAGCTAATAACACACACTGCTTAAAAACTTTAATGCTGTACCCATTCCATTGTGGGTTACCTAAACTGAATAAAAAGTAATCTGTCTGAAAGTCTAATGTTTTACTATTATGTTAAATTACAGGTTTATTTGTAATTATGGGTTTTTATGTAATTATGCCCTATTATATGATGCATTACTTCAAACTGACCAACAGTATGAATTACCTAAAACAAGTTCAGAAGTGCTTTCCATGCTTCTTTAAAAATATTACATGTAATACCATAACACTCACAAGAGCTGTTTTTTTTTTTTCCTACAGTATCTGAATAATTCTTATGCTTTAAATTCACAGTGCTGCAAAAAGCCACTGGGTAAAAGACACTAAATACATACAGTTAAACTATTAGCTAAACAAGACCTTGCACAGTTCTAAAAATGTCTGTTATTTAACAGCAATAGAACATTTTCACATTCTACAACGTTTAAACTGTGTCGGCAACATTGTGTGAGCAGCAGATTAGAGACGCTGTTGAAAAGAGAGCTATTACAGTCATCAATTGTAGGAGAGTCCACCTCTATCTCTCTTAACAGCAATGAACTAACCCTCACCATTCATCTACTTTGAACAACAAATTGAAGTTACTGAACAAACACACACTCACATTCAGCACACAGTGCACACCGCACACCCTCAACTATAACATAAGCCACTCGAATTATGACTGCAATTAAAGCCGTTTAACCAGAGTAGAGTGGGGCTGCTATTGTCACTGCACTTAGTGGGTGGATTATGTGCAGCAGTATAGAAAGCTCAAAAGGTGATTCAATTTGAGCATTATGGTTAGCTCTGGGTGGGGCGGTACCTCTCAACTCTCACAAAAGAGATAGTCCTTAATGGAGGCACCGTGAGGGTTTGTAGTAATAAATGATGTGCATAAACCCTCACAAATCAAATTTCACAAAATTCCAGTCCTAACCAGATGCACTAATGCACATATAAGTGCATCTAATCAGGAGAGTTATAATTCCTGAGCATGTAGACAAATTCTGTTTCTATTCTGTATTTGCAAACACACGCATTCCAAGAAAATCTTTATCGCTCTACGGGCAGAAAACTATGAAATGTTTCCCAATTATTGCAGGAAACCATAAAAAGACTTCTTCATACCATCGCCACTGGTGTTTTATATAAAAATGGAGCTGACTGAAATCACAAGTGAGTGGTATGGCGCGTTCTTTGGACTAACAACCTGATGATACTTATAGATACTGAATGCGTTTACGTTATAAGACTTAAGTGAGACTGTGTGTGTGTGTGTGTGTGTGTGTGTGTGTGTGTGTGTGTGCGCGCGCGCGTGTGTGTGTGCGCATGTGTGGGCGTGCAGAACACAGAAGAAGATGAACAGATTAGGAGAAAAGGATGAGGAGGATGAGCAGACTGAAAAACAGCAAATCTGGTTTCATTAGTGCCCCAAGCTTTGATCATCCAGCTCAGCTGTGTCAGTCAATGTGTGTTTGTGTGTTCACATGTGTCTGTCTGTCTGTCTATGATGAGTGTGCAGACAAGCCAACCAGACCTTAACAGCTTAAATTTAAAACTATGACACCCATGCATGAATCCAATCACATTCATATCAAAAACCTCACAAAAGTGGCAGATTGGAAAGAAATAGGCTCCATTTCATGTGTACACTACAGTGCTACGCACAAACACACAACCTTTCATCATTCCATATCTTAAATCAGATCATGCAAGCAGCCTTTTTTTCAGAACATCTGCTCAAATGAATATTCCGGGCCAGTTTTCATTGATGATGACCACCACCAATAAATGTTTGTCAGTGGAAAAAGGTAATCTCAGCATTAATAATTTGCTACATATATCACACTGTGTATGTAGAAGGTTGTACACATCAGCAATACTGAGTACAGTGCAGAAACTAAAATGCCAGTGGCGACAGTGGCTACTAAATTATTTAATAGAGCGTGGGTGCATGCAATATATTTTATATTTATGCCTATTATTTCAACATCTTGCCATGCAATTAATCAAATTACTTGTGCCACTGAATTGCAAGAGAAAGAAACGTTGAAAATGAACACATATGTAATCTAGTGCACAGCACAAAGAGCTAAAGGAACTGCTGTCATCGCCCCGGCATGAGAGGAACTGCTTCACAGTGTAATGGATTTTTGAACTAGACGCTTCTTCTTTCCTGTTCTACAATATTTATACGCTTAAACAAACACCCATTTGTGCTGCTGTATAAAGATCAATAGTTAAATCCCTGTCATCATAATCACCACAGCCACCTCTAGCATCTTAACATTAGTGTGTTTCCTCTCTAGATAAGAGAGCTGCCAGAACATCTATACTTGTGTCTAATCAGCCATGACTAAGCTTGTTTCTGCGTCCGCCCCTGCCTGTGTCTGAATTAACTGGATGAATAACCTGATTGAGCTCTCATTGCCTTTACAGTAAGAGCTGCTGTGGTTTAATAAAGTTGAGAGCTCGTCTAATTCACGCAACGCCAATGTGGCAACCAGCCTGCAATGCATGGCCCTGGCCTCCACAAAAATTAGACCTGGCAAGCCGCCCTGGCCCCATTCTCATAGCCTGCAGACAGAACAGGAAGGATTTTTTTGTCGGAATACCTGAGTCAGGGAAATTAGATTTTTTTTGTGAGTTTCTTTTCCGTTTTATCACACATTCTGTGTCAGTGTCCGCTGACCCCACTCTAACACTTCGGTCACTGAGTTCCCACTATGTTATAACTGGACTTGTTGCACAGGTGGCATCCTATCATGATACCATGCTGGAATTCACTGAACTCATGAGAGCGACCCATTCTTACACAGTGGTGAGTAGAAGCAGTCTGCATGCCAAGGTGCTTGGTTTTATATAGCTGTGGCCACGGAAGTGAACACCTGAATTCAATTATTTGGATGGGTGAGGGAATACTTTTGAAAATATAGTGCAGTCTGGATTTTTGTTTTAGTTTATTTATGTATTTAATTTTGTTGACAATTAGCAAACAGTAGCATGAAAGCATGCTAAACTATATTTTATTAGATAGCTTGACAATCGGATACACAGACAGAGCTCATGTAAAAGAGAAAGTATTATTATGCATAATTCATGTGTGTATGTGTATAACTCTGTTAGGCCTCTCAGTATTAAGAGTTATGAGGCTAGCCTGTGCAGAGTGTTACACTTCAGTCCTTAGAGCCTCATCCAGTTATGAACGCAACAATGTATTACTATCAATCACTATGACTAATAGCAAATACCCACTCATCAATCACAGTAAATTCCATTTAGGTAGACATTATTATTACTGTAAATATATTCTGCTCTATATGAACCAACTATATTTTTTTCATGGTCTTTTAGGTCAGTCACATGATGGCAAAATTATTGCTAGAAAAACCATGAGCCACTCACCAGTTTCAACAAATATCAGCAGCAGCTAAATGGTTTTAAAGTGGAAGTCCTAAATAAATTTTTCTCTGCTTGGCTGACTGGCTGCAGTGTCCCTGTCTGACAAGCCTAATGAATCTGACATAAAAGAGAAATTGCCGCCTGCCAAGGTTTTTTTTTTTTTTATTGCTGTTGATTACGTTGTCTGACTCAGTCTCTACCTATCCCTGTTCGACCAAAGGCTGGTTTTTATTGTATACGTGAACTCTGATGCTCCTGTCAGTTTCATGGAACAGGATCACATCATAGTTTTAAAGAGAAAATAAAATGGCTTATTTTAAAGAGATTTAAATTTGGTATTTGCATGGTGGTGCGGTGGTTAGCAATGTGGCCTCAGAAAGAAGATCCTGAGTTAAATTACTTGTTTTAAGGACCCTTTGAGATTTAATCACTGGAGGCCAGAAGAGGTCGGACAGTAGAGGAGGAACACTGATCCAACCGTGTTTGTTGAACTGACGTGCACTAATTAAATTTTCAGCTTTTGATTGCCAATCTACCGTTTATTTCAGGCAGATGGAGGCACATGAGAAATGTCTCTTTATTTAGCTACAGGGCGAAACTAGCTGGGGCAAAAGTGTAACATGTCGTGAAGCAACTGCTAAGGTGCCGTCAAAGCAACAAATTAGGAAATTATTTTATGTGCCAACACAGTGCACAAGAGCCACTTTAGTACATATCTGTATTTGTTCAAGCTGTTATCATGTTTTATATGGTCTTTTATAGAAGTTAAGCACTTGTGCACATTTGGAAGTGCATTACAAGTGGACATGTTGTATTGTGTGTTAACAGAAGTACACCACTGAGTCCATCATGGTCTTGTCTAAGGTGTAATTCAGATAAGAGTCACCTACTGTGCTTTTCTGGTCTATAACTACAAATAAACTCCCATACATCATTTTCTTATTTCTTGTGTTTTTGACTATGCTAATTCATTCACAAAACAATGATATAATTAAATGGAACACAAGATAGAATTAAGACAGACAGTGTGGCCTTGGAACTTGAAATGGGCTCATCACACAGTGTAAATAAACAGTATGCTTCTAGAAGATGGTGCTGAAACTTAATTAAGATTCAGAAAAACACAGGAAATCTTGGTCCAAGTGCAGATTGGGCAGAGATTTTCTTTAAATAAGTCCAAATTCATGCACTGTATAAAGAAAGAATTTCTAATTTTATCCAGGTAATGCATTTATTATCCGGGTACCTGAAATTTCTGCTCATTTAGAGTAGAGAGAATCAGTTGGGAGCATGAAATTGTCCAAAATGTCTTGGCAGAGAATCCATTAGTTGGCTATCTCACCGGTTTACTCTTTAACTAACTGGACTGTTCTGGCTTGCAGATGGCTCTGAATCACTTTAAGTTTTGGCTATTAACCTCAAACCTGTTGAAGCATATTCTAGATTTCCAAGAAATTAGTAAACAGAGGGAAGAAATGCTGAATTTGTCAGTCCTCTAAAGGCATATCCGGACTATCTGTCAAAAGTTTTCAGGGTGGAATCTGCTAGAGGTCTAGAGATACAGACCAATTGCTCTACATGACTGACCTGTCAGCCAGTCTGCTCCACTCACAGTTTGGAATGCTGCATCTATCTTCCCCTAATGCAGCACAGTGGAGGCCTGAAGCTTAAAGCAAAATGGATCTGCCTCCACACTGCAAGATAAATAAAAACAGTGCTGTCATTCCCTCTGGCTCTGTGCTTAACCAGCCATGTCAATGACATCTCTGTCGATGTGTCCTAAAGCCCTAAAGAAACAACAGGGCCATCTGAAACACTCAGGGACTTAGCCCGGTTGCAGTCTCCCTTAATGTATAAACCTCAACTGAGGACTTTCAGCCTGAGAGCAGACTTTATTCCAGGCCCTAAACCTGGCTTGTTGATTCTGGTGACAGATTTCAGGCGTACCCTGCTGAGTAATTCTTTGACAAATAACTCCAAAACCATGAAATGCTGGTAACACTCAGAGATAATGGGAAAGGAAATACTGCCTGTGGTGGCCAAATGATGTTTTTTCCTCGCAGCATTGTCACTATATATCCAATTTGCTAATCCCCCTCCCCACCGTGGGCAGGATTGTTGTTCTGTAGTTCCTCAGTCAGATTTTTATATCACTGACAATGCATCTGTCATAGACCAAACCTTTACCACAACCCC
>VUQJ01006082.1:11639-37032 GCA_015108635.1 Andinoacara biseriatus
CCCTTGCTCAGCAAATAGCCTTGTGATAGTGCACAAGTGTTAGTGGTCTGCCCTGAGCATTAAAGTTTTGGTGGACTAGATGCTGCCAACAATGCAGATGACAACAACAGCTCGACTTTTTCTTTGAAACAGAGATTTAAAAAAAACAACAACACAAAAACAGGATGAAGAACACTAGTGAGAGTAGCACGTAGACAAGGTACAAATACATGAGGTATGTACCAAAAATATTTTAGGGTGTTACAGCACAAACATTTTGCTGATGATCCGCCTGATGGTATTTGTAACAAATGCAGGATTTCAGTGTAAAATCAGTTGCACACTCACGGCTGAAGCTGTTTTACCGTAAACATAATTTCCAAATATGACAGATTTGTAGTCTAGGTCTGCTGCTCTGTGCATATTTCTGTTGTTCCATAACCTGTTATAGTTCATCTGAAGAAGAACAAATTTCTGCTTCTTTTTTCTTTGTGCTCATCCCTGCAGGTCATCTTCTCCGTCAGGCTAAGTGTACATTGCCAGGTACATCCACTGTAATTAAAAAGGGACAGGTTACATATTAAAATCACATCAAAGAAAATTAAAAATGTTGTGCATGCATGACAACATTCAGCAGACCCAGGACCTGTTCATTGAAACCAGGATGATTTTTGCATCAAGTAAAATGACTGAATGAACAGCTGTGCACGTCATCATAGGTTAGAACACTGAAGTGTTTTAAAATGAACTTTAGTCACCTCTGTTCCCTGAAGAGTCACGGCTCTGCCATCAGACAACTGGTTGAAGATTTCTGTTCAGAAAGACACAAATTTTTATTACTTGAGAAATATCTAATGAAGCAATAATTTCTCTGTAATTATTGGAGGGTCTTTACCTTACAGTATAAACTGTTTGATTTGGAGCTATATAAATAAAATTGAACCAGCTCGCAGTGGAACGGTTCACAGCAGAGTGTGAAGCAGCTGGCATGAGAATCAGCACCTCTAAGTCTGAGGCCGTGGTCCTCAGCCGGAAAAGGGTGGAGTGCCCTCTCTGGCTCAAGGACGAGCTGCTGCCCCAGGTGGAGGACTTTAAGTATCTCGGGGTGTTGTTCACGAGTGACGGAAGAAGGAAACGGGAGATCAACAGACAGATCAGGTTTGCATCTGTAGTGAGGCATACTACCCAAAGCTCGTCAGTCTACCTCCCTACCCTCATCTATGGTCATGAGCTTTGGGTAGTGAAGAATAAGATCGTGAACACGAGTGGCAGAAATTAGCTTCCTCCAAAGGGTGGCTTTGGGAGGGGCTCAAAGTAGAGCCGCTGCTCATCAAAAGAAGCCAGTTGAGGTGGTTCGGGTATCTGACCAGGGTGAGTTGTTACGGGCATGTCCTACCGGAAGGAGGCCCCAAGGCTTTCCCAGGACACACTGGAGAGATTATATCTCTCGGATGGCCTGGGAAAGCCTTGGGGTCCCCCTGGCTGAGCTGGTGTGGTGTGGGCTTCTCTGCTTAGGCTGCTGCCCCCAACGACCCAGCCCCAGAGAAGCAGAAGAAGATGGATGGATGGATGGATGGATGGATGGATGGACGGACGGACGTCATAACAGATGGAATTTAGCTGAATTGAATAAATACGAAAAAAGATATCACATGCTGTGATAGAAGTTTGCTCCCATTTGCATGACTTCATGTTTTTACAGCTCGTTCTCACTGGTGTGACAGTAATTTGTAATTGCAAAGAAAATGCAGATAAAAGACTTCAGTTAGTGAAGACTAACAGTTAATGTGAGGTTCAAGTTAGGTGTTAGACCATCGCAGATATTCAAATTGTTTCCAAAGCTGACAACTTTTAATTTATTAAGAACATAAATCATTTCCCTTGTCATCATCTCCAAATGTACTTACGGTACATGCAGTCAAAGCGAAGGACTAGACTGATGAAGCTCTCCAGAGTAATGTGCCCAGATGAGGTGCCGTAACGTAGAGCCATCAAATTCAGCATCTCATCGCTGACCTTCTTTCCTGACCAACAAACAGTTTGTGAGATGAAGTCTTACAGTGAGTACAGTTTGTATTAAGACACGGTGCAATTAGACATGCTTATTGCCTAGAACATCACAGCAAGTAATACAACCCTTGGAACAGTTTAAGGCTGCGTGTAGGAATGTTGTCGTTGGACATTTCATTCTAGATTCTGAGTTGGTTCCTGATTCAATTCCATTCAATTTTATTTATATAGCAACAAATCACAACAGTCACCTCAAGGTGCTTTATATTGTAGGTAAAGACCCTACAATAATACAGAGAGAACCCAACAGTCAAAATGACCCCCTATGAGCAAGCACTTGGCAACAGTGGGAAGGAAAAACTCCCTTTTGACAGGAAGAAACCTACGGCAAAACCAGGCTTAATGGTGGTGCTTTACTACCCACATAGGGGCAGCTAAGATGAGCTATGAATAAAATTTTAATGCGTCTTTTTGTTAACTTGTCAATAACCAGTTTCTCATATATCCCATATATTTAGACTCTTTTAGCTCAGTGTTTGGTCTCTACCAGCTTCTTCTTTACTCTAGTTATTAACTGTGTTTGTCTGCTTTTTAGTGACTGCAGCATTTAGCGTGTGTGTGTGTGTTTTTTGTTTGTTTTGTTCTTTTTCACACAATGGAGGAGTGGTTCCCAAACTTGTTCTGGCATGTCACACTTCAAACGCTTCAATTTTTATTCGACAAATCTAAATTCAGTTCCGTTTCACTCCATATTTTTCCCCTGGCTGTCCACCCCTTCCCTTCAATGCCTTTGCCCCATGCAGTGGGAAAACCGCTACAGAGCAACTAAAATGTGATTCAGAGCTCCATATCAGGAGAGAGTTACATAGATGATAGTTATGGGAACATTACCAAATGTTAACCATAACATTTTGCACAGAAAATGTGCTTTAAGACTCAATCACAGGATAGATTTATGCTCACACAGTGTGGTCCCGTTATTTCTCTAGAAGCCAAAAATATAATCTTTACCTGTAGCTATGATGGCATTTCTCAGCTCGCTTAGCGACAGCGTCCCTGTTTTTGAAACATCGGAGCGCGAGAAAATTTCCTGTGTAAAGAGCACACAATTAGTCATTAAAACCTTTACAGTAAGGAGAGGTCTGCACAAGCTAGAAGCAGTGGCATTTCCCCTCTCAGCAGCACAGGGACATTTCCTTTTCACCAGCCAATAAGAGTCAGCTTGACCAGCACTAAAATAGCAAGCGGTAATGAGCTGGCAGGGGCAGCTCTCATAGACTGTATGCGGTCACTGCAGTGTCCACAGTGCATGGGTGTGCACAACAAAGATGCACATAAGTGCATGCATGCAGCTTCCAGCGGCTATTCTGCTGATGATAAACAAAGAAAAGTAATGATGAAGTAATGCTCAAAGATGTATGAAGTGCTGCTACTTTGGTTTGATGATTGCATATAAAGATTTATTTGCACATTTAAGTGAATCTCTAATTATTTTGTGTCTCACTTTTTACATTGTGCCCGTAAATATTGGAGTCTTCTTGGTGGTATTAACAGCAAATGTGGAATTATTGCACTTGCATGCATTAGCTGTAGTTGCATGTGCTTATGCTCAATCATGTGCCAAAAATGTGCTGAATCAATCAATTAATAAATGGCTGAAGATTAATCTGATTGATATTATTCTTCTCCCTGAAGAAGAATTAATTCTCTTGGCAGCACGAACTGTTCTCATAGGGTTAGTTAAAGGAGTTCGTGTGTGACATCCATCATGTTTCTCTTACCTGGTAAGTGACAGCCTTCTTCCACAGACGAACAAACTCTTCCCCGTTCAGCTTTCCAGTAACAGATGTCTTTAAACCCACTATTAAGATGTCAGAACCGTACATGTTTTTTCATGCCTCAGCCTGACCTTTAACTCTATTGATGTGCGGAGTTACTCAATAAAAGGGCACACAGGTTCTGGCATGTGCAGTGTGAGTGTGTTTCTGAAATAAAGTCAGTACGACACAAAAGGATACGTCCATCAGAGCAACCATGCTGCGACAGGCATCGATGCTGAATCCTCCAGATTTCAAGTCTCCTAAATATAAATAGGAAGTAATAGTAGGACACTTGGCACCACATCAAATATATACGTTTGACTGTCTTTCACTTTTACTGTCCAAACCTTTTAGTATTTTTCCATTTAGGAGCTTCTGCAGCTGCTCTGCATCCACTTCTTCATACTGGAAATTAAATGAAAAAACAAATTAAAAAAACAAAAAGCTGTTAGTTGGGTTTCTTTTAAGGGTTTCTTATTATGTAACCTATAAAAAAGTAAATATGCTGAACTGTTATACAGTAAGACACGCTCTTTACCTTGTCAGAATATTCACGGAACAGTGTCCTTTTGCTTTCATTATCCTCACCATTTTCCCCTGGAATGGTCTGCAAAAGATTGCTGCTTTAAACATGTTTTCAGCTCCAGATGGATGAATACACAATGTCTGACATACAGCGATCAGGCATGACATTATGACCACTGACAGGTGAAGTGGATAACATTGATTATCTCTTCATCATGGCACCTGTTAGTGGGTGGGATATATCAGGGAGCAAAGGAACATTTTTTCCCTCAAAGTTGATGTTAGAAGCAGGAAAAATGAGCCAGTGTAAGGATTTGAGTTTGACAAGGGCCAAAATGGGATGGGTAGATGACTGGCCACCCCACAGACTAAAGAAAAGATAGTTAAAAATGAACCCAGTATGACGTCAATACGGCTGAAGTAGCTCTCCCAAGTACCACGGGGTTATTTTTGACTGACTATTATTTGACAGTCTGCGTTTCTACTTGATAACCTAAAATAATCCATCTTATTCACCTCTTCCTCTTCCATGGGTTCAGGACCACCAGAGTTCTCACTGAGGAGAGAGAAGAGAAATCAGCACAACTTGTTTCAGTAATGAAACTCTACAGGCAACAAAAGAGTGACGTCCATTAACTGCAGGTCCTCACAGACTAACAGGATGAGTCACTGTACTGAAAACAAGCACACACATTTATAGAATTCAACAATCATTTCCAGCTTCTAGACACACGCACATATTACAGAGTGCATATTTTCAACATGCCTGCTCAAAAATTATATCTTTGTTTCAGGTTGCATTTACTTTTTAAATTTCACTAACCACAGTAACATGTTAACTTTATTATTTAACTGTATTAATTATTATGAAGATATAAGTGAGACAGGTGGCTTACTGCACGTGGGTCTCAGCCTTGGACAGAATGGTCAGGATGAAGGAGGATGTCTCATTGGGACTGAAGGTGGATGGCACAATCAGGTATTCACCAGGCTTCAGCGCCATAAACTCCATCACGTCACGGGCGTCCACGTAGGTTTTACTCTGGGCGACGGGTTTGTTCATACTGAAGAAAGAGGCTGGGAATTTCCCCCTCTGTGCCACGTACTGTAATATCAGTATTAAATAGATATTTGATTCCTTTCACTCGGTTTCAGTCCTGTTGTTTGGAGATTGTGATGTGAAATGTGTACTGTTTTAAAATAGGATTAAAATACTTACGTTTTCAGGCACCTTAGAGAAAATTACAGAAAAAAATATTTTAAGGACAATTAAAATAATTGGATCAGGTCAAATTTGGCATTATAAAAGCAAAATGGAATTTAATGATTTCTTATGGGAATTTAAGGGATGCATGAGGCACAAAAACTGCAACTTTCAAACTTTGAGTCATCTGACTTCTGTGCATGTGGTGCTGCACCTCGAGTACACCAGTCTAACCAGTGTGGCAGAGACAACGAAGGCTCCAGTTTACCTCAAATACAGAGAAGCCAATGTGGAGGTTCTGGACCAGGTGTCTGTTCCTTTTGTTGGGTTTTTGCATGAGCGACACCAGCATGTTTTTTTCACCCTGTTTCGCAGAGCATTCGCTGGATAATTCGTCAACCTTGACCCGATACTGAGGATTTGTCCAGAAGCTCCCTGAAATGCAAAGAAAGAAATCATTTTAGAGGAGATAAAAAAAAAAAAATCATTGTGTTAATGATCAAAACGTGAGCAGACAGGATGACAAGGCTGTGCTGTTGATACAGAATGACGAATATTCAGGGTTCATCCACTCTCTGCTAATTATAGTTTGTTATGGATTCTGGTGGTTGCTCCTGGGATGCATTTTAATCAATACAATAATCAAACTGACAACTAAAAAAAAACTGTTTTAAATCAATTAAATATAATGAAACCTGTTTAATATGGAAACCAATGGTAAAATTCCATTTTTAATCTTATTAAATGATAACATATTTATTCCTACAATGGATTCTTAACATTTATTTTATAAAAGCTTTTGGATGGTACTTTTAGAGAGTTGAATTATTTCTCAGTAATCCAGAGCTGTACATTCATGAGTGATATGAAATATTTTTTTAAAACTGGCGAAATGCAACATTAGATAAAGATCAGAGAACTAGTTTTAGCATTTTGTGGTTGCAATGAAAGCTGCAAGACGATTCACTGACTCCACATAAATATTACACTTTCTCTTCACAGTTTCCAAATGATTGTAATTGTATTTAATGACTCAGATACACAAGAGTAAAAGTAGAGCTTCCTCGGCCTTGGCACCTCTAAGGCGACTGCACAGGTCATTTGATGGGACGCAATCTAATATATAAACAGAGACAGACTGGCAATAATCTGAGTCAGTGTGCACCTGTGAGAACTCCTCTGTGCATCTCTGGTTGCCATCCGGTTGTATTTTGTGAGGTTACTGAGCACCTGCATCCTTCTGTAGTTAAATCCCCGTCCTGCAGCAACTTTACTATTTGAGGAGGAATTTCTGAATTTCTGTTTCAAACCTGTGAGGTTCAGACTGGACTCTGAATGTAAGTAGTTACTGTGAATTTCTGTGCAACAGATTACCGACGTTCACTGTATTATCACCAACAGATTGCGTGTAATTGCCAACTTGACCAAATTCAGACAAACTGACCGCAGAATTGCTAAAAAGGCACGAGGTGCTATGCAAAACTTTAAGTTCAAGTACAGATTAATATAAATGGTAAAGATGTAGTAAAAAGTGCATTTTTTAAAATCAGTTAATAAGGCCATTAATCAAGCTTTTAAAAATTACTAGAGCTTCTGGGTATACCGGGGTTATTCATGCAGCCTCCAGCAGTGGTTCCTGCAACCCATCGACCCTCGTAGCAGGAGGTCCTCCAGTGACAACTGGAGTTCCCATCAAGGAAGTCGGGACACAAGCAGCAAATGTCAAGATCTGTGTAGAACTTACAGAAGTCGTCCAGGCTCATCCTGGAACGCAGGTACAGATTTAGGTGATAAAAAGTTCTGGTTTCCTGGATTGTGGAAGATATTAAAATGTGTCAGTAAAAGAATAAAATGTATTTATTCTGCAAAACGTTTTTGATTTAATGCAATCTGTTCTATTCGAATCACAATTTATTGTTAAAACATACAGAACCAGTCAAACGTTTATAGGTTCTGTATATAATCATAATGCAAATTACAAATAAAACTGTCGACTCTTTCTTGGCCTCTATTATGTATTCTAATTAAACTATATACAGAGAAACTGAATTCTAAGTACTTATGGTTGGTGTACATCTTTGAGCCTTATTTTTTTATTTGTTTTTGTCATTACTACGTATCAGTTTGTGTTTGTCACATTTTGATTTTGCTCACCAAAACTCCCCATCGTCACGCACTGACAGACACATGTCTCGATCTTGAGGACTCACGGTTTGCCACAGAGGCGACCTTTGTGGATAATTTGTCAGAGAAACAAGGAGAGACGCCATATTATTCTAAACTTCTCAATACTAAGATCATCGTTTTAGCTAAAAAAATACTTCTTTCATCTCATGCGTGATGCAAATGCATGATATAAATATGACATGTGATGTAAAATATGGTGGCCATGTCATACTCTTTCAAACACTGATTAATGATGCACATGAGAGAACTATAAATGTTCTCTCATGTGTCCATTTAGTAAAACGTTACCTGAGCCATGAAGCCTAATCTGTTGTAGTAGCATAATGGGATCAAATGTTTTTGGCCTTTGCCCACGATGACAGGGACATGTTGGCTCACCATGTTTTCTAGATTCAGTCCTGTGCAAGTTCACTTTGTATATGCACTTCACTTTTTAGCTACTTGTAGCTGCAGTTACTTAAAGAAATCAGGACAATCTTTTAGCTGTTCATCAAAACTCAAAACTGACAAAGAGTCTTTTCATTCATTTCTTCTTGAGTAGATTAAACATTAAAAACTAAAAACTGTTTTTCCTCTCATATTACAGTGATCAGGTACTGATGAGACACCAGCATGTATTACCGTGCCCAAACCTGCCTTCTCTGTTTTTCTCTCCACTTACATAACCAGTTCATAATTAAGGGATTATCATTATAAGGAACCTATAGAAAAGCTTCTCCTGGCACCGATCCAAAAATCCTTTCTTGCATGACTGACAAATGGATTTAGTAGAAATTACTCTAAGAAAACACGTGGCTGTGTGCAGTGAGGGTTGTATCTAAAAAGTGTGGAAAACAATCTCAAGTTTATCTCCTTGTTTTAAAACAGTCACAGAGTGCGAGACGCTCTCACTGATCACTCCAGCCGCCGTTCCACTCTCCTTGGCCCCACGGATTCCACAAACGCACCAGGTTCACAACTTGCCCGCGGCTCATCACCTGCCCATCAAACAAGGAAAACAACAGCACTGATCAGCAGTTTATGATTTACTTCATTTAACATGTGCTGATGTTCAAAACCTTTTATTAGTCCAAAACTTTGTAAATGAACTGAATCTTTTTCTGAAGTAAGCAGAAACTTAAAAAAACCTTATATAACTTTTAAGACCACTTCATTTTTGTGGAATTACATGTTGTATTATCTTTTAAATAAATGCAAACTCTTACCTCTTTTACACCTGTGACAGTGTAGGCATGGCCTTGAACCAGTCCATTTGCTAGTGCAGTGTTGGCAGATGTTGCCTACAAAACATTAAAACATGTAAACACTGCAAACTACATTGTACTTTACTGTGACTGGCAGATTTTCAGTCATTGTGAAGGAGGAAGTTAACACCTGAGTGTTTTTAGTAAATGTGCCAGCTACACGGGTTAATACGTCCTTTTTACATCTTTTACACTATAGCGTGATTTTTAAGATCATCTTTTTATGAAGATGCTTTTATGATCTGATCTTTCAGTCAGAGAGACACCGCTTCCTGTTTTCAAAAGAAAGGATAAAAAGCCATTGTGTTACTCTGTGTGGTGACCATGCTTACGCCCTGTGGTGTACCACAGCCCATCAGTGAATTGGATTGGCTGGCTCTGCACATCATTTCCCACAGGTTTGGAGGAGGGTGTGACAGCTGGATCCATATGTGGACCCCACCAGTGAAGTCTACCAAAGCCTCGGCAGGAGTTCCGGCATTCATGTCTATGTAGGAACCACACACCCTGACAAAAACCGGAGCATTGTTACTTTTACTGACAAATAACTCACTTTCACAAAGTGGATCATAAACTGAGAAATAATACAATGTTTTGGGTTTTTTTACATACTTTGCGTAGGCTTTTTCCAACAAAGCCGGCCAGAATTCCGTTGGGTCTCTGGAGCGGACAAAAACCAGTCTGCCGTCGATTGTTGGTAGCTTGTCATCAATGACGACGTCCACCCATCTTCCAAATCTCCAGAACTAAACAGGTGAGAAAGAAGGGAAAGTGAAGAGGTTCATGCACCATTTAATACAACCTGCTTTCAGAGATTACCAGCAGCAATGATATGAAAACAAAAAACACCTACTTGTTGAATTTCTTAGACAGCCTGATGTCTTGGTTTTAGATGTTAGATTCAACTCATTGTCACTGTGCACACAAGGCACACAATAAAATGATCGTTCCAGATCACTCATCCAGACACGAGCATCTGTGGTCATGCAGCCAGAGACCGGCGCTACCGTTAGGTTTAAGTGTCTTGCCCAAGGACACAACACAGTGCAGGGACAGGGGCTCAAACCTGCAACCCTCCGGCTGCAGGACGAGCACCTACCCACTGCGCCACTGCCACTTTCAAAGTTTGGGAAATACTGCAACTGACTTTCCTTCCAAGCGTCAGACGAGAAGATCAATTTGTGTGCTTAATTTTAATAAGACCTAGACAGGTACTCACCTCACCTCTCGCAGCTGGTGAATCCATTAAACTATCCCTCAATAATCCCTGCTGGAAGTCTGCATGTTTACCAATTGCTTAATTCCAAAAAAATGTCTAAAAATTCCCTCAAACAATTATTGTTTCTGTTTTTTTGCCAAATGTACATTCAGCATACTTGAATTGAAGCTTTCACTGCTGTAAACGATGTGACGGTCTTGGATTTACCCTGAAGTGGAACAGTCCGCAGTAGTTCTCATCAAAGTTTTGCTCAAGTGGAACAACTTGAGCGAGGATGTGATTCTGGAATGTCAGCGCTCCGATAGAAGCCAGAAACCAACAGTTTCCTGTCAAAAATATTTAAGTTGTCAGAACGTTTCAGTGACAATGGTTACGTTGGCAGTCCTCTCACTCTTCCCCTCCACGTACAGTATAACACTGAGCTTTACTTTTCTGTCAACATCGATAAAAAACTAATTTTAAAGAATTATAGTGAATCAAGAATTATACTTACCAACCGAGCCTTGACCAAAGTCAAACCTGGAGACCCCGTCAACTACAAAAGATGGATTTGGAACGATTTTCTGAAATAATAAAACATAAACTGAGACATGAACATGTTTTGCCTTTGGGAAATCTTTTCATTTTCTTTTGGATTTATTAAACCTCTGGTTAAAAGTTACTCACATAAACAATCAATTGGCAAATTTTTTTTAAAAATTGGGTTTTTTTTTTACTAGAAGAAATATTTAATAACCCTAAATGTGTCTCCTGAATGAATGATTGATTGTAGAGCATCCAGGTGCACCACAAAGCAAAGGTGCCTGACCCACAACCTGCCTAACCCCGAGCTTTGGGAGGAGCAATAACAATCTAGGTTAGCTCGAGCATCACTTTCATGATTATATGTAATTGCATCTGGGATTTTCAGCCAACACTCACCCCCGGTCTCAGCCACACCACTCGGGATAGGTCAGAAGGCTTCAGTATCCCACTGCCGATTGAATTTCTATCAGGGGGGAACATCTCATCGATGTACCTCACCTGTCGGCGGAGACAGTACTGTTTCATCTGCTGGAAGTCTTGGTTTAGGAACCTCTCGGGGTTGGTGACAGTCCCATAGCCATTTTTCATGTGGCGTGCACTGATGATGTTCATGCACACACCTGGAGGAGGCATTTCTGCAGGGTTTGAAAGCTGTTGAAAACAAGCATGTACAGATTAACCTTCATTCTCAATACCCAAACTCCTTCTTTCTTGACACCTCCAAAGTGTATCGCTGTGAAGGTGGGCTCCTTTTTCCTGTTACATAAGACTGTAAAGCATTTTTCAGTCATTAGTGTAACAATATCTGTACCACAAAATGTGTAAATCAAGTTGTTCAAAATGTTTGCAACACACCTTGCCTTACCTCAAACAGCTAGAAAGCACTGACAGTGTGTGGGAGGAACCTCTGCTGCTTTTATAACACATGTAAATGCCTGAGGCTACTTCTGTCAGCATGTGAATTTAATTTATGAAGCCCTGTCTGAGTTGTGTTTTTAACTGGTGCAGCTGCCTGTTGTTTGCCGATACAGAGAGAAGAAACTCAGACCTGTAGTTGCTTTAAGGCTCAGCTCTGCAAATATGCAGGTATCAAGTAGTGAGGCATAAGCTGTCCAATAATGACTGATGGTTACAGCAAAACTACAGTTCTCTGAGTAGCATTCATTTTGTGTCTCAGTATAGGAAATGCATCCCGTGTGACCTCATCAGAAGCTCAAATGTCGCTGCAGTGCCCATGTCAGGGAGGGGCTTGAACCTCCCTATATACATTGCAGCAATTTGCTAAAATCAAAAAAAGTTAATTTTATTTCTCATTAATGTACAGTCAGCATTTGGACAGCCATTTTCAGGTCTGCAGAGATGCTCAGTTGGGTTTAGGTCAGGGCTCTGGCTGGGCCGGTCAAGAATGGTCACAGAGCTGTTCGTTAGTTTAGCTGTGGGCTTAGGGTCATTGTGTTGTTGGAAGGTGAACCTTCTGCCCAGTCTGAGGTCCTGAGCACTCTGGAAGAGGTTTGCTTCCAGGATATCTCTGTGCTTGGCCGCATTCATCTTTCCTTCAGTTGCAACCAGTCGTCCTGTCCCTGCAGGTGAAAAATGCCCCATAGCAGGATGCTGCAACCATGTTTCACTGTTGGGATCGTATTGGGCAGGTGATGAGCAGTGCCTGGTGTTCTCCACACATACCGCTTAGAAATAACGCCAAAAAGTTCAATCTTTGTCTCATCAGACCAGAGAATCTTATTTCTCATAGTCTGGGAGTCCTATCTCTATGTGGGCCAGGTCTAGGAAGAGTTCTGGTCATCCCAAACTTCTTCCATTTAAGGGTTATGGAGGCCGCTGTGCTCTTAGGAACCTTGAGAGCTGCAGAAATTCTTTTGTAACCTTGGTCAGATCTGTGTCACAATCCTGTCTCTGAGCTCCTCGGCCAGTTCCTTCCACCTCATGATTCTCAATTGCTCCGACATGCGCTGTGAGCTCTTATATAGACAGGTGTGCCTTTCCTAATCAAGTCCAATCAGTTTAATTAAACACAGCTGGACTCCAATGAAGGGTGTAGAACCATCTCAAGGAGGATCAGAAGAAATAGACAGCATGTGAGTTAAATATGAGTGTCACAGCAAAGGGTCTGAATACTTATGACCATGTGATATTTCAGTTTTTATTTTTAAATAAATTTGCAAAAATTTCCACATTTCTGGGGTTTTTTTCTGCCAAGATGGGGTGCTGAGTTTAATTAATGAGAAAGGGGAGAGTGAGCCCAGCTTGTTTCCTTCATGGCCTCTAACCAGCTGCATTGCAGAGCAAGTTCAGTGGGACTTGTTCCACACAGAGTGCAGTACTCAGGTCAGCGTGCATGTCACCGGACCCACCGGGGAGAAACAGACTGACACTGTTGTTTCACAAGCACTTCTCTCATGCATTCTGTATTTAAAAAGTCCCAACATGCGTATCCAGATAGTTTGCCAAGGGCGCTTGTCAGATATTGTACACATGAAAAAAATAAACACGCTGAAAAGCAGATCCGTACTGTCTGTTATAACTCAGCCATTGGAGACTCACAAATCAACAGCTGTGACGATCCAGACGATCCCAGCACCCAGGTGAGGGAAGTGAGAGGATACTGGGATTGCATGTGTTACACATCCCAACCACAAGAGGGCACCAACCAGCCATCTTTAGGGAAGTGGCCAGTGAGCCCTCTGACTCCCAGAGAACTGGGCCACATGCACTCAGTCAGTATGGGTGCTGAGGACAATGGAAAAAGGCTATAGGCTGCAATTCCATATCCCTCCACTACAATTCAAATAAATTATTTACTGTCATGCCCTGAGCAAGTCTTCCGGTTTTCTTTTGGAGGAAATTTCCACCTTGAAAAACAAAGGGGCTGTAAGAGTTGTCCCGTTCGAGGAACGGCACAGCAGTTTCTATTCATGGTACTTCCTGGTCCTGAAGAAGGGAGGGAGGGGGTGAGTATTTGAGTACATCGACGACTGGCTGGTGGCAGCCCACACCTGCCAGGAGGTGGCTCATAACACAGATGTTCTTATACACCATCTGGAGAATTCACAGAGGCAGCACGGTTACCCTCAAATAGTGCCAGAGGCTGCTGGGCTTCCGCTGTAGTGGTGATACCACTGGGGTTCCTACACATGAGAGGCTTTCAGCCTTGGGTGGGATCGCAGGGACTAGACCCCACACGGCAACGATCACCGTTGTGGTTGCTGCAGACTGTTCACTTGTAAGAAACCAGTACGATCACGCAACCGTGGACATTTATGCGACAGCGTAAAATGTTCAGCGCCCAGTTTTTCAGAGAGCATCACTGGGGGTGGATGCCTATAAGTGGCCAAGGACCCTCCTTTATGCTTTTCCCCCAGTAGCCCTCATCTCCCCAACTCTGACCAGAGCGAGGGAGAGAGGGCGCCCTTGTAGTGTTATTTATATTATAAGCAGTGACAATATCACTTGTGTTTTCCTAAATTGCTCATGTTGTACAGCAAGATCTAATGACCTGTAAAAGCTTCTCTATTTGTATCCAAAGATCTATGAAGTAATTAGTGCATGACAAGAGTATATGGAACAAACATAGATGTGCTTCCCAAATGCAGCCATCTCACATTAAATTAAATTCCACCATATACTTTACTTTATATACTAATACTTTTAATTCTATAGCACAACAATTTATTTGTGATGTGAATTAAATTGTGAATGGATAAATTGATTACACGCAGACCAAAAAACAGGTTTGTGTCACTGCCTTTATGCTTTTCCATTAATTTGATGTTATCTCTTTTGGTTAAATTTGGTCACTAAAGAATGTGGGACACTCCTTTTTTATCCTAAGAGTTTCACTTCCTGGTTAAACAAAGGTTAATATTAAACAAGATATAGTTTCCATTGGTGACAGAGAATTTTGCTTAACTTGCCAGTGTAATGCCAGTTCAGTTGTTACGGTTTGGCAACACCATGAGACAATAGTGTTTTATGGTGTTTGCACAATAAATTATTTTAAGTATAAAGTTTTTATGATAGTGGCAGGTGGGTCATGGCAGCTGGCACAAAATCTATATTAGCTTGGGACACCTCCAAGTCATCTTATCATGCTGTAAATTTACTGTTTGGGGCAAGACCCTTTGCTTGAAACCTCAACCTTGCCAGTGGATGCATTAAAGCCACACATGTTAAAAACAGAAACTTTACTCAGTGTATGACTTTTAAAATCAGGTTTTTTGAGTGTTTTTTTTTTCAAAGTCGAAGGTTGAATAGGTTAACAGAGAAACAATGAAGAGAGGCCAGCATGGGAGAAGTATGCTCTCTCTTTCTAGTCCCTGTCAGTACTCTAGCTGCAGCCTTTTGGATCAGCTGAAGGCTTTTCAGGGAGCTTTTAGGACAGCCTGATAATAATGAATTACAACAGTCCAGCCTAGAAACAATAAATGCATGAATTAGCTTTTCAGCATTTCTCTGAGACAGGATGTTTGTAATTTTATAAATATTACACAAATTAAAAAAAGCAGTCCTACATATTTGTTTAATATGTGCAGATATGTGTACATATCCTGGTCAAAAATGACTCCAAGATTTCTCACAGTGTTACTGGAGGCCGAGGTAATTCCATCCAGAGTAATTATCTGGTTAGACACCATGTTTCTAAGATTTGTGGGGCCGAGCACAAGAACTTCAGTTTTATCTGAATTTAGAAGCAGGAAATAAGAGGTCATTCAGGCCTTCATGTCTTTAAGACATTCCTGCAGTTTAATTAATTGATGTGTGTCATCTGGCTTTATGGATAGATAAAGCTGAGTATCATCTGCATAACAATGAAAATGTACAGTATGTGCTTTCTAATAATACTGCCTAAGGGAAGCATGTATAGTATAATTAAAATTTGTCCTAGAACCCTGTGGACCTCCATAATTAACCTGTGTGAAGAAGACTCCCCATTTACATGAACAAATTAAAATCTATTAGATAAGTAAGATTCAAACCACTGCAGTGGCTTTAATACCTACAGCATGTTCTAATCTCTAATAAAATGTTATCAAAAGCTGCACTGAGGTCCAACAGAGATGAGTCCACTGTCAGAGGCTGTAAGAAGATCATTTGTAACCTTCACTAATGCTGTTTCTGTGCTGTGATGAATTCTGAAACCTGACTGAAACTCTTCAAATAAACCGTTCCTCTGCAGATGATCAGTTAGCTGTTTTACAACTACTCTTTCAAGAATTTTGGAGAGAAAAGGAAGGTTGGAGATTGGCCTATAATTAGCTAAGACAGCTGGGTCACTGATGGCTTTTTAAGTAATGGTTTAATTACAGCCACCTTGAAGGCCTGTGGTACATAGCCAACTAATAAAGACACTTTGATCATTAATAAGATTGAAGCATCAATAAATGGAAAGACTTCTTTGAACAGTCTAGCAGGAATGGGATCTAATAAGCATGTTGGTGGTTTGGAGGAAGTAACTATTGAATTTAACTCTGAAAGATCAACCAGAGAGAGTCTAAACAAATACCAGCAGTGCTGAAAGCAGCTGAACATGAAGATAAGTCAGTACTAGTTAAAGTGAAAGGAATACTCGGCTCTACAGAGCTCTGACTCTTTGTCAACCTGGCTACAGTGCTGAAAACAAACCTGGGGTTGTTCTTATTTTCTTCAATTAATGATGAATAGTAAGATGTCCTAACTTTACAGAGGGCTTTTTTATAGAGCAGCAAACTCTTTTTCCAAGCTAGGCAAGCACCTTCTAAATTAGTGAGACACCATTCCCTCTCCAGCTTAAGGCTTATCTGCTTTAGCTGCGCGTTTGTGAATTATACCACGGAGTCAGGCACTTCTGATTTGAGGCTTTCCTTTTCACAGGAGCCACAGTATCCAAAGTTGTACACAGTGAGGATGTAAAACTATTGATGAGATAATCTATCTTTAGGTAGCTGCTCTGGACTGTGTTGGCACATGGCACTGAAGAGCATAATAATGAGGGAATTATATCCTTAAACTTAGTTGCAGGACTTTCAAAAAGACTTCTACTATAATAAAACCTATTTAACCTAAGACTAAGAGTTAGGCTTTCAAAAGAATTAAAACTGTCTGGATCTTTGATTAATTAACAAGCTGGAAAGGAAGATTGCTGCTACTCCTCCTCCTCGACCTGTGCTTTGAGCATTTTGACGGTTAGTGTGACTCGGGCATTTTGATTCATTTAAACTAACATTCACCCTGCTGTAACCAGGTTTCTGTAAGGCAGAATAAAACAATATGTTGATCAATTATTAAATCATTTACTAACAGGGATAGAGAGACCTCATGTTTATTAATCCACATTTTTATGCACATCTTACTGCTTATGGTTTTGGTTTTGGATGGCTGACACACAAATAATATATAATAGTAATAATAATGGTTTTTAAAGAAATAACACATTTTCAGCACTTCATTCAGTTTGTCTCTCTGTGCTGATTGTCAAGACAAGGATTTAGCTGCTAACTTCATTTTAAGATACTGCTAAATGTTGCTTCTTCTTTTTTTTAATGGCAGCACTTATTGTCAACCATAAGATATCAGAGGTTCACAAAAAGATAGAAAAACAGACTTCAGTCACACTGTGAGAACTGTAAACAGTGGCAGCCAACAGACACAGTAGATGCAGTGCTTTTAATGTCACTGCTTTGTGCCTTGACTAATCATTAACAGCAACTGTCATACCTTAAACATGAAAGTGGATACAACAAATTTGTAAATAAATGAGACAGTGAGAGACCATAAACATGAACTAATGCAGGGTTAGTGCAGTGAAAGTAAAACTGTCTCTATGGGTTTTCTCTGTTGGTCACACAGTAGCTTGCAGGAAGTAGAGCCAAAACAGTTACTGTGGGCTTAAGGTGACCATGGGCGTAGCTTGTTCAAAGGTGATTTTCATATCTGGGTTAGAAACATAAAGAGAGCAGACATAGCCTCAGGTGTGTATAAGTGCAGTCGAAGCTTCTCCATTCTCACCTGCTGGTTTAGTCAGCCTCCACTACAACTTTTTTCTCCACAGATTTTCTCTTTTTAGCTAGCGAGGTAAGACCTTCTTTGAATATTCTAAACCATCCAGAATTTGCATTCATATCCTTATATAATGGGTGCAGGTAGCCCATGATAGCATGCTGCAGGCTATAAGCTACATACATTTACGTTACTCCTGGAGGAGATGACTTTAGAGAGCAAACTTTATGTTAAGATATAATACTTTTAATACTTTTGTTCATGTTGGCTGTGACAGGCTCCAGGATAAATATTGCCAATATTGGGATGAATAAAACACAGTAGTTTTAATAGAGTTTATTGGATTTTTTTTGTACATTTTTCTCATCTAAATGGGTGAAACCTTAAAAAAAAAGATGGCCAAATAAAATAATAGGTTAAAATTCTATGCAGATTCTTCCATTTAGGGCATAAATGGCTGATATTTCTAACTTCATACAATATATTTCATATGTTCCTGTCAGTCAATAGCATTTAATCCAGTTTTTCTCAATTATTATAATTGTTATAATGCCTTGTTATCTATAGTGTTTTATAATAGGTGAAAATAATTTGCAGTCACTTTACATGCACTATATAAAGTTTGCACTCAACTGGATTATTTGTCAATGAGCTGAAAATCTAATTTTATGCACCATAACAAATTTTAAAATAGATTATTTTCAAAATGTTGCAGCTCAACATATTTGTGATCATTTGTGTCATGAATTTGAAAATTAGGGCATGTTAAGATGTCATTCCCGGAGCCCTGACCTGTAACCTAATTTTTGTACTATTTCTGAATTTTGCATTGCAAATTCTTGCAAGCAGAGCCAAAGATCTCCAGTCATGCCGCCTCCCGGTGCATGCCTGAACATCATAGAGACCCGTGACAAGCAGGACGGTTTTGGGAAATTCACCAAGCCTCAGAAGTTCTTCGGCCAAGACTACGAGCTGTTGAAACAGTACTGTCTTACCAGAGGAAAAAAGTTCATTGATGAGACATTTCCACCCGACAGAAGGTCCATCGGCCAAGGGATAGGGAGTCAAGGAACGCTGAAACCTTCTGACCTTGCCAGTGTGGAGTGGCTGAGACCAGCAGTGAGTGTTTTGAAATGGTTCAAACACAGAAAAGCTCATGTTAACATCAGGTGGATCGTATCGTATCGTAATACTGTTAAGCTAAACAGATTCAGCTGAGATTAAAAATTGTCGTGGCAATTCAGTTTTAGTACTTTCAGCTCTGCATTCAGAATCAAGTTGGTTGCTGGAAGTTTGCATGTTGTCACTATGTAAAGAATTTGGGATTCTATATGTTTGTATTTTGTTATTTCACTGCAGAAGCTTCTATTCTCTTGTACTTTCTAACAATGATTTCAGGGATGCCTGTCAGTGTGGTTCAGATTGTTAGTGATTGGCCAGTTTTACTGAAACACTATTTCAGTTTGCATAAACAAATACATGTTTTGTAGAAGGATAAACTAAAAAAGAAACGTGCATCCATTTGTTGAACATTTACAGTCTGATCAGGTTTCTCCCCATTTTAGGAAATTGCTCCTTTTCCAGCCCTCGTATGTGACGGAATCTCCAGGTTTGATTTTGGGCAAGGGAGCGTCGGTAGGTCTTCATAAAAATTCATTTTTGTTTCTCTGGTAATTCTTTTTGAACTCACTTTTTGGCTCCTTTGGAACAGGAAACTGCTGGTTTCTTGCATCGATTGGAGCGCTGACGTTCCGGAAAGATATTTTCGCAGAAGTTGTCCCTCTTGATCAAACATTTGATGAGAACTACTGCGGGATCTTCCACTTCAGGGTAAATACCAACAGCTAACAGCACAACTGGTTAGATTTTTGACCAGTATCTTTTGACTGAGCACTACTTGAAATCTGTGATTGATTTAGTTGTTGGTGAGTTGGTCTTTTTTGTTTGTATTTACCCATAACAGCATAAACTAGCAAACAAGCAGGTGCCACGGGGTTTAAAATTATTCTATTGCTTACATTTTATGAAACAGTAATTTAACATATTTTTAAGTTTAGATACTATGTGTGCAAATTTAACCCATTAAATTGTTGGCTTATGATGCCAGACAGCAGCAAACTATGATCTGCTGTGTGTCTGTGTGTGTATTTATATTCATATGTATATAAATTTCAGTTCTGGAGATTTGGGCACTGGGTGGATGTAGTCATTGATGACAAGCTACCAACACTCAATGGCAGACTAATCTTTGTTCACTCCAAAGACCACAATGAGTTCTGGCCTGCACTCCTGGAGAAAGCCTACGCCAAGTATGCGAGCAGTCCTACACATAAACAAGAGTAGAGTTTGTTTTTTTCTGCAAGTCTCTTTAAAAGTTTATTACCACGTCAGGGTTTGTGGCTCCTACGCCGACACGATTGCTGGAATTCCTTCGGAGGCTATGATGGACTTCACCGGTGGGGTCCACATTAGCCTCCAGCAGTTGGACCCCAGTCCACCTTTGTGGAGGCTGATGTGCAGAGCTGGAAAATCCAACACACTGATAGGTTGTGGCACACCTCCTGGGGTAGGTTGAAATGTATCACACAGAAGCAGAACCACCAGCAATGAACCAGTTACTGAGCAAAGCAGTGCTGAATTTAGCCATTATCAAACGATTTCACAGTCACATGCACACAAAAATGATTCACTTGCTGCTCACATCATCTTCATCATCATAAGCTCTAGAATTTTTTTTGAATTTTTAATATGTAATAATCTACAATTGGCAAATGTGTTTTTCATGTAGGAAACATCTGCTAACAAAGTATTACCGAATGGACTGGTGCAAGGCCACGCCTACACTGTGACAGGTGTCAAAGAGGTGAAACTTTGTAGTTAGAACTTTGTTAATATTAACAATACAAATAAAACTACCAAATTTTAACCTTCACTGTACATAATACTCTTGTTTTCTTTGGTGATGGTTGGCGGTCAGATAATGAGCCGAGGAAAAGTTGAACACTTGGTGCGTTTGTGGAACCCCTGGGGTGAAGGAGAGTGGAGAGGAGACTGGAGCGATCGGTAAGTTGGACTCACTCAGAGCTCTGAACCTAAAGATGGAAAGCAAATCTGTGTCAAAAACAAGGCCTGAAGTGGAATGAAGTGGTATATTTATGGATGCATGCAGGAGTGGGTTTATAAACGCCTTCTGAAAAAGTGTCTCTGCTCTTAATCAAATGACAAATTGTCTTTCAGGTCCTCTCAGTGGCAAACTGTGAGTTCTGAAGACCGTGAAATGTGCCTTTCAGTGGCTGATGATGGAGAGTTTTGGTAAGAAAACTTGCAAAATATGATTTAAAAACTAAACGACAAAATACAAATATTTTACCGTAATCGCTCGTGTACTCTACCGTAACATCACATCCAGAGGAAAAACAAGTAATCTCAAAATTCACCTGATTTTAACAGGATAACCTTCAAAGATTTTTGTAAGTTCTACACAGATCTGGACATCTGCGGGCTGTCTCCTGACTTCATCGATGAAAATGCGTCTAGTCAGTGGAAGACCTCCATGTATGAAGGCCGATGGGTGGCAGGAACCACTGCAGGGGGCTGCATCAATAACAGAGGTATTAAATCTGTCTATCATACTGTCACTAGTACACTGGTCTGCAAATGTGTTAAAATGTTAAATACGTGCAGTGAAAAAATGCACAGAAATAAACACAATTTGGCAGTTGAGCACACAAAAATCCAGTGTTTGTTTTTGATTTTCCAATCAGAGTAACAAACAAAAAATAATATAATCTATTCACATTTAAGATTTCAATGAACCTCAGTTTTTTTGCCAGTTTTTGATGAAATATCTGTAAATAGAAAATTATGAGTTAAAAGAGCCCTGAAGTTTAATTGTGCAGTGAAGCAATTTATTTCAGTGATGATTAAATAAAATAACTCTTCCAGTCTTGATTCAAAGCCCTAACATTGCTAACAGTAAGTCCAATAGGGCAACAAGTTAAGTTGTTGACATCATTGCTTTGTTTATTTCTCACCAGACAATAAAAAAATCTTTAGTTTAATTTAACTCAGTTATTAGCAGTTGTGAATGCAAATATCTGTTTTTCCCCAAGTATTGTAGTACTTTAACTATCTATTCAGTAGTAACACTTTTGTTACAATATTTTTTATTTATTGTGACTGGAAAGAATAAGTTGGACTTCCAAAATATTAAAGCACTATAAACACAGGTCTAAAACAATGTTTTGCACACTATCTTATCTAAAGATATCTTAAGTAAAACCATGGACTCACTTCCATATTGTTTGGTATCCACAATATAAAGTGTCTTGAAGCAACTGTTATCATTATTTGGTGCTATATAAATAAAACTGGATTAAATCTGATTGGATTGCTAGTAATCCTGTAATATATAACTGCAGCTCTTGCACTTGCATGAATTTGCTTTTTATAAAACAAAGGTTCTGTGGACCTTTCAACCACATGACTCTTTCTAAGCTCTGACACATTCAGCTCCCTCGTGGTCAAACTGAAGACTCTATTTAACTGGCCATGTTTTATACTTCTTTTTCTAATCAAAAATTTCTGTGTCTGGCAAATAAACCATATTTTTCTCTTTGCCTTCCAGATACTTTCTGGACTAATCCACAGTGCCGTGTCACAATTTGTGGTGGCTATTCAGAGAAAGCGGGGGATAAAAACATAATTGTGTCTCTCATGCAAAAGCCTGACAAAAGGAACAGACACCTGGTGCAAAACCTCCACATCGGGTTTTCTATATATGAGGTAAACATTGCTCTTCATTGTGTGTTATGGATATGGCATGCATAACATAACCAGCTGCAGGTGTATAATAGGTGATAACTTATTTTACTATATATTCAGTCATTTTGTTAGGTGCACCTGTTCAACTGGCTGTAATCAGCCAATCACATTTCAGCAACCTAGCACATTTAGGCATGAAACCATAGTCAAGACGACCCACTGAAGTTCAACCCGGCATCAGAATGGGAAAGAAAGGTGATTTAAGTGATTGCTGTTGGTGCCAGTTGGGCTTGTTAGAATATTTTAGAGATCTACTGGGATTTTCCCAAACAGCCATCTCTAGGGTTTAGGTCTAAAAAAGAGGAAATATGCAGTGAGCAGCCTCACTGAGGTCAGACAAGAATGTCTAGGAGAATCTAACCGCTCATTACACCCAAGTTATGCAGAAGATCACTTTTGAATGTACAACACATTAAATCTTGAAGCAGATGGGCGGCAGCAGCAGAAGACCACAGCAGGTTCCACGCCTGCCAGCTAAGAGCAGGAAACTGAGGTTACGGTTCACACAGGCTCATCAAAATTGTTGCGTGGCCTGATGCGTTGCGTGTTTCTGCTGTCACATTCAGATGGTAGGGTCAGCATTTAGCATAAACAGCATGAAAGCATGGATGCTGCACAGTGTCAACGCTTCAGGCTGCTGCTGTTGTTTCTTGAACATGATATTTGAGTTCATTGCACTCAAATGGCCTCCACTGTCACAAGATTGCAATCTAATAAAGACCTTTGGTACTAGTACTATCAAGGTGTACTGAATAAAGTGTACTGTAGTAAAGCTTTGGCTGAAAAGAGAAAGGGAAACAGTTGTAGTGGTATTGTCTAGGATGAAAAGGTTGACCTAAATTTGAGACCTACACTAATATTATTAATGATTATCCAAATTCCCTCAATGTTCTAATCTTTCGGCATGGTTGTCATCAGCTTTGAAAATTAGATAATAAGCAGTAAAAAGGTCTCTAAACATGAGATCATATTCTGAAGAAATATAGAACATGAACTGAATACATTTCTTGTTCCCAACATGAACCGACTTCCACTGATTTCCTTCAAGGTGACTGAAAAAGTAAGAAACAATTTTTGCACAGCTCCTGTTTACATTTTCACCTCTTTTAAATGGTTTTTAAATAAGATGACTGAGATATCTACATGTTCCTTCAGTATAAAGAACAGAGGGAAAGGTTTACCCAGGACTTCTTCACTAGGAAAGCACCTGTTGCCCAAACTGAAACCTATCTGAATGCCCGCGAGGTGATGGAGTTCCTTATGTTGAAGCCTGGTGAATACCTGATTGTGCCAGCCACCTTCAATCCCAATGAGACCGCCTCCTTCCTCCTGACCATCCACTCAAAAGCAGAGACCAACTTTTAGTATGTTTTCTGTCTGTATAAGAATAATGTTGGAATATTCTACGTGACACTTGTGTTTACGTGAAGAAAAAATAACTTGTGATTTTTTTTGTCCACAGTGATAATTCTGGTGACCACAAACATGAGCTTGATGAGAAGGTGCGTATTCAACAATAAATTATGGCATATTTTCCCCTTTTGTTATATATCGCTGGTACTGTTGATTTTCAGGTCAAGTTCAAAAATCCAAAGGAGGATCAAAAAAAGACAGACTTTTTCCAACAAAACTCTGACAAGGTAATTTCCTGATGTTTGGAAATGAAATATCTAAATTATCCTGCTCACTATCTGTCTTTAAAGTTGCACTTAAAGTTTAGTTCTTTTCTCACTGATTTATCCAAGTTAATTAGTAGCAAATTAAAGTGGCACCAAAATAAACACGTTTGGTAGGAGCAACAATTTTCTGGTTCAGTATGATGAAGAAAATTCAACTTACTGAAGAATTCAGTTGATGTTTTTTTTGTTGTTGTTATTATAAAAGGTGGAAAATATTTTTAAAAAATAAAATTAAACTCCACTGTGACCAAAAATTTGGCTGGTGATGTATTGCACATAAAATACACATAAAAATAAAAGCTAATATAATCATGAATGACTGCTCAGTATCTGCCTCTGGGGATTTAAAATGATTGCAAAAAATTACCTTTACAAATTTCTGCAGATTGTAATTTAATTGCGTTGTTCATTGAAGCCATTTTATATACAGAACCAGTCAAAGGTTTGGACACACTTTGACTGGCACTGTATATATTTATTTTAATATAGAAAAAAAATGTAGCTTTGTATATTCATAAAATACAATGATAATGCACTGACTACCATCCAAATTTACAGAATGCCATCATGTGTTCTCAAACCATACCTAAATTTGAACCTGAAATTTGAACCATCTTCTTTAAGGTCAATTCAGTGAACATACTGTAGTACTAATAGCTGCTATTGAGCCAAAAACCAAAATACTTATAGAGGCATTTACTCTAATTTGGTATCCTATTAAAAGTAGCAATATCCACTTTAAAGTGGCGTTAGCCAGCTTTGTTGAAAACAGCAGATATTTAGTTTTTATTTAACATTGAAATGTTCCCATACAGAACAAAAATCTGCGTGTACCTTTTAAATCACCTGTGCACAGAGAGCATAGCAGTATACAAAATAGTGTCATCGGCATATGGATGACTTGTACTGTTTCTAATTTTTACACCATAAAAACTGTGAATAACAGTGGTCCTAGAATGGCACCCTGAGGCATTCCTTTGATATGTCTGTGTAGATTCTCAGTCATCCAGGTCATCATAGAAGCCTTCACTCTCCACATCAACTCAGTGGATAAACACATACGTTTCACCAGGGAGGATACCAGAGATAATAAGCTGCCATTCGTGGACTGTGCTGTGCTTATTGAGGAAGATGGAAGCCTCAACATTGAAGTTTACCGGAAGCCCACACACACACAGACCAGTATC
>VUQJ01006085.1:30426-53618 GCA_015108635.1 Andinoacara biseriatus
TGTACCGTACTATACTTTCCCTGTACACGCACACACGTGGTTTCTGCTGTGTAAATAGTCATGTTCATTCCCGTAAATTCAAATGTTATTTATCCTTTCTCTTTCCATTAATTTCACCTCAACTTCTGGCAATTAGCACCTTATAATGTCAATGTGATTTTATCACCTATTTGAACATATTCAGGACTCAGAATTCAAAACCATATAGGATCCTAACCAATTGGAAAATAACTCAGTATGCCAAAAGAAAGAAAGAAAAGAAAACACTGGATATCAAATGGAAATACAGGCCGTCTTGTTTTCCTTTTTTCGTGGCTCTCTTTTCTTGTATTTCTCTTTTACTCCATTGGTTTTAAGCTATTTCATTTTTGAACATGCTTCTGACAGTGGCTTGCTTTCTGTCTGGAACAGATGTTGCGCTTGGATTGGAGAGACTTTGCAACAATATGAATATTTTTACTGGTTGTAGCTCAAGCAAGTCTTCATCCCTTGATTTCTCCTTATGTGATGTGACCTTAGAGGACAACAGTGGTTTCAATCCCTGCTTCTTTGGAAGGACTCGGGTCCATCACCAGATAAGGCCATGTGTGGGTGTGGATAGCAGCTGTCCAAATCACAGTGCATAGTATGGTCAGAAGGCAATGGCCAGTTGACTGTTTAATCATCGAGTTATCTGGAGCGCAGATGTTTCCATTATTACAAATAAATCTCATTTGTTTTCTTTAAAAAAAACACACACACACAGATGCAAAAATGGAAAGGTGATTAAGAAAATTTATAGTAACAAAATACAGCTATCAACAATTCTCAAGCTTGCAATTAAGTAAATTTGTTCAAAATCACTTTACAACTTAGCAATGACAATTTGGAATCTTCCTTAACTGGTAGCAATTTGAGTTGCTGTACTCAGCCAAGAATGAGTCTAGCAGTCCTGCACACATTAAACCCCAATATGTCTTTTTAAAACCTGTTTATGTTTTCAAATATGTGGAAATGAAGCTGGAATTAAACAGATGTGCTTTGATGAATAGTTTTATGTAAGTTTCCTTTATCTGTGTAGCAGCATTTTCTTTTTTTTTTTTGCTTATATCTTTATTCCGCCCCACACAGACAACAGTTATAGTGGGGAAAATAATTATTTGAAGAAACAGACTAGTTTTTTTTTTTTTTAGTAGTTTAATTTTAATGGAAAGAGATAGTATATCAACCAAAACCTTGGCTACTGCTTGGCAACTTGATGCTTCAATCCCTTCCACAGATTTCCTATAGGATTGAGGTCTGGAGACAGGCTAGATCACTTTGTGACTTTAATGTGCTTCTTCTTTATCTACTCATTTGTTACCTTGGCAGTATGTTTTGGCCCATTCTCATGCTGGAACACCCATCTTCAGTCTTCCAACTGAGGGAGGGAGGTTCTTGTCCAAGGTTTTAAAGTACATGGTCCTGTCCATTTACCTCAGTACATACACAGCCCCAAAGCATAATGTTTCTGCCTCCATGCTTGACTGTGGGGACGATATTCTTTGGGTCATATTCAGCCTTTCGCAAACACGGCAGGTTGAGTTGATGCCAAAGAGCCCTCTCTGAATAATTTAGATGTTCACTGCCAAACTGAAGATGGGCCTGTACATGTGCTTTCTTGAGCAGGGAGACCTTGCAAGATTTCCATAGTGTGTTACCAACAGTGTTCTTGGTGTCTGTGGTCCCAACTGCTTTCAGACCATTATTAAGCTCCTCCTGTGTAGTTTTGGGATGATTTGAAGCCTTTCTTGTGATCATCCTCACCCCATGGTGCAAGAGCTTGCATGGAGCTCCAGACTGAGAACGATTTATATTTATATTTATTTATATTTCTTCCATTTCCAAATAATCACACCACCTGTTGTCACCTTGTCACCAGGCTTCTTGCTGATGGTCTTGTAGCCCATTCCAGGCTTGTGCAGGTCTCCAATCTTGTCCCAGATGTTCTCAGCTTTTTGGTCTTGCCCAGGGTCGTGGAAAGGCTGGAATGGAAGAAACTGATTCTGTGGACAGGTATGTTTTCTACATATAACAAGTTGAGATCAGGAGGGCAGGAGTGTAATTGATTGATTGATTGTAATCTGTGTGCTCATGTGGCACAGATTAGGGGATCAAATACTTGTTTCACTCAGTGACATGCAAATCACTTTATATCTTTTATGTACTATAGTTACCCATAACGCCTATCTCTGTAAATGTCTGGGGAGACATCTCCACATTGTCAGATTTAACATATAATCCACCATTTAAATGTACTTAAAGAGGGGTTTTGTTTCCTTAGAATAAAACAAGTTTTTGACTATATATAAAATACATCAAACACTTACGAAAGTTAGCAAAGGCTTCTGGATGTATCTTCATATTTGCTGCCATTGACTTCAGAGCTGTATCAATCTTCTCATCTAATGCCAAGTGTATTAAACACTCTCTGAAACTGTAATGGTAAAATGATTGTAGACTATATAATCAAGCATTCACTGTTTTTGTTTTTTTTTGAATACACACAGTCATGCTAACCACAATAATACCAGTTTGTATAACTTATCAAGCAGCATCCACCATACTTTGCACTCAGACAGACCACAGACTATACAATGTACTATACGTGGTTTATAGAATTATGATTGTTGCCTTTTTACTATAAACTACAGACTGAAAATCAAAACTTCTGGAGCCTCTGCCGACAAGAGGCACATTAGAGAGCAAGCTAATCAGCTTTGATCTTAATGAAAAATACCAGTCTTCGCAGGGAAAAAATGGATAGTCGGGGTTACAGGAGGAGTGGTTAATGTGTTGAATGATGGATAGATAGTTAGGCACTGAGTTTAGTCAAACTAAGAGCCTTGAACTTCCTTTGGTAGATTAATACACACCAGATAAGGGTAATAGACCGCTGCAGCCACACTCATATCACTTAGCCAGCCAGGCTGATCAGCTGCCAAAGCATACAGAGTGATACATTCCTTAACCTGAATGTGTCTGGTGGGAAGAGAGAGATTTCCAGGGGTCAGATTATTGATGTTGTTTTGGGTTTTTTTTAAACAACAAATCTTGTTCTCCTCCTCCACATCCTTTCTTTAAGGTTAAAAGATTTAAAAGGAGAAACCAATACTGCAATATCTACTATTGTGTGTGTGTGTGTGTGTGTGTGTGTGATCACGAGCATGCTTACCCACTGTACATTCTCTAATAATCAGTAACCAATTATGTGACATGTAAACACTTGTCAATATGTTTACGCACACAATGCACAACTTACATTAATTGTATTGCTCTAACCCAAACTGTTACTACTGCTTGCCTAGCCTTGACTTTTTCTTTTTTGATGGATTTTAGATCTTACCTCAACCTCATCAAACCAAAATTCTACACCTCATCATTTTATTGAGGAGCTTTGCAGACACATTTTTGGTTATAATAAGGAAGACAAGTCCCCATAATGAGACAAAAGAGATTCAAGTCCCCACAATATGAGTAATGCCTGTACCACACACACAAACACACACACACACACACACACACACACACACGCACACACACACAATGCTGAAGTAGTTAGCGATGGTCTGTGGTGCTGCCCGTGATGTGGCTCGCGGTGAGTCTGCTCTCTGCTGGACAGATCTGCTATAAAGTGCACTGCATGAGGTAGATAGTGGCTCTCTGTGCTGGCTCCTTTTTTTTTTTTTCTTTTTTTTTTAAAAATAATTTCTCTAAGAGATTGGAAAAAGTCAAATAAAGAAGCAGTCAAGGCTTTTCCTTCCAAGTTTCACTGGGGATCTTTGAGTCCAAAGCACTTTTTGTTCATAGGGAACATGTGATGTGGGGTGCCTTTGATATCAAACAGCAGAATGAACTTTCTGCCTCGGTACATTTTATTCTGAACACAGTATATGTTTACATATTTTCCAACATCTGCATTGCATGTTGCATTTTCAGTTCCAAAAATTACAATGCAGTTAATTTCATGTGCTATTTAGTGGTACAGCAACCACACAGACTTCATCGTGTTCTTAATCCCCCCTTCGCCTGGATGTCTGTTTTTTTTGTTTCTTTCGTAGACGGTTGAGGTAGAAAATGTAATATAATACTGGAATAGGACACTGTAGATGTCTTTGACTAACTCTTTTTGACAAACTGATCTTCACTGTTGCAGCTTTGGAGTAAGTACTTGTAAAATTGCAGTATATCACCTAAGCAGTATTTTTAGGGCAAGCAGGTACATATGGTCATTAGAATATTGCAATTTACACCTTTGGCACTGGCAAACCTATAAATAAAGTATAAATAAGTAGCTAGTTTATAAACTAGATTTCAATGTTATTGCTTTTGAACTACATCTACTAACTCTGTCTTCAACTTTAACTCTTCACTGGCCATTGACCACAAAAAAATGGCTGTCTGTTTAAAGCTTTATGTGTGGCAAAGAGTTAAACAACGAGGAGAATGGTGGGAAAGTGGATTATCATTGATTGGAATAATTCACCACTTTAATCTGTCCTTCTTTCAGTCTGGGCTATAATAAAGTTTCCAGCCGCACAAGTTTTTGATTCTTTGTTTGTGGTGAAGTTGGAAACTGGGGGCTGTATAATCTGAACATTGGGTATTAGATTCACATAAAACAATACAAGTTGGAACCCTCGACGTTTTTTCTAATGGATATGGTTGGCAGGGGGACAGTACACAGCCAGAAGGGCTTTAAAAGTGTGCATTTAACAATACAGCCTTAGACAAACTCTCCAGGTTTTCATTAGTCTGCTTTGGAAAAATGTGGCAAAACAAATTTGCAAGAATGTTAGTGACTATGTTAAGTGTATTGGAAACTATCACATTATTACAACCATAAATGGGCTACTATCCTTTATTTTTTATTTTTAAACTATATTTCATGCTTTTGGAAACTGAAAAGGGAAAGTCAAGGAACACTGCAGGGCTTTGTTACCACCATTCCTTTTCTTTTCATATGTGTTGCTAAATTTAGAAAAATTACCATTGTCATCTTAGAGTTGCATCTGCAAGTAGTTTACGTGAAATAAACTGAAATGGTTCCTGCTTGATGAGCAGCTAATAAACATACAGCACATTTACATTAGAGCCTGGAGTGTAAAAATAATGGCAAAATGTCTCCATCTTACACAACAGGGGACTGGGTTTACAAGGGCAAATTGGCCTTGCTAATGACCACACTGTATATTTTACTTTTAATGTTGAGGATGTGGGCTTCTCAGGCAGAGATAAGACCACCTCACAGAATGACACTGCTCTGTGTTTCTGGGAGAGAAATTTCATCACAAACCTGCTGAATGATGGGAATGAAGTTACAGCTGTAGATTAATCTTTCTGTTTTTTAAGATGATTTTCCCTTTTAGGTAGGTCTATGTGCTAAAGCGTTGTGTGATATTCAGAGCACATTGGTGCTACACAAAAGACTGCAATAAAGTACTTGTATACAGAGGTTGCAAGAATACAGACATTCTGTACTTAAGTAGAAGTACAGATACTCCCGTAACAGTTGAAGTACTGATTCATCCTCGTTACTCGAGTAAAAGTGAGAAAAAAGCTGCTCTGAAATGTACTGAAAGTAAAAAAGTAAAAAGTATCTCATTGGACGGCATTTCTACCAGCTATTTTTATACAAAGCTACTGAAACTTGTGCTATATTAATATAATAATAAAACAGTATTAGTACATGAGAATATAAACTTCATTTCAATCTAAATTCTAATGAATGTATTCAGGTTGTACACATGAGCAGAGAAAAAGAAAAAGCATTAAAAAAGAAAAAAGAAAAGAATCACAGCCCACAATAATTTCTATTAAGAGCGCCAGTAGATTTTCTTTGTGTACAGGTTGCGATTGGCTGAGCTATGCTGCTGCTCTGAGGATTACTGCTCTTTGTGGATTTGCACTACTGAATTCAACAAGATGTAAGCTGATGTTTCATGAGCGATCTGATTTCCATCCCCTACACTGACAGTATACTGTATATACTGTATTTTCATGCAACCTTTGAATAACACAAAATTAATATATCTCGGTTTTGCAGGAAATATTACAATATCAAAAAACACAACTTCACATCATATACAGATCCAATATATGATTTAAAAAATGAAGACACCTTGTTCCCTTTATGGTCGATCTGTAAAGCTAGCCAGATGCCGAAGTACTGCGACCACAACTTACAAACATCTGCACCACTACCGCTGTTCTGGATGGTTCCGGTCCACTTTAACCCCTGAGTATAGCTCAGTGTGTGTGTGTCTTTAATTTATGCATCTTTAAAAGATGCATAAAAGAAATTATATGGTTTTGCCTCTTTCATTTCTTTTACCTGGTAATGGATACAACAATTGTACACCAATTGGATTATCTATTTAAGCTCAGACTGGTTTGATGTTTGAAGGGGCACAGTGACATGTAATAATAACTTCCTCAAATGTGTTGAAGCTAAAGTAATCAGCCTGTTCTGAAAATGTAAGGAGTACAAAAGCAGAGATATTTGTGTGAAAATGTAGGGAGTAAAAGTAAGAAGTTGTCAGAAAAATAAACACTCAAGTACAGTACAGATGCCTGAAAATTCTACTTCCTACCTTCTTATAGATGACCAAATCTGACCAAGAATCAATTATGAAAGAAACTGATTAAAACTGATGAAAACCATTTGATTCATCACTGTGCGCATTCCTAACCTGTAGCAAAACCAATGCTACAAAACTCTGGGAGTTAATGAGCAACAATAAAATAAGCCTTGTTTAGGTGTTAGTTTGTTAGTCAAAGTGAAAAGGTCATGTCTGGAATCCCAGATTTCCAAAACTGTAACATTTACTGCTTTGTTTCCAAATTAAATGATGTTCACTTCAATTAAATAAAAATTTGTTTATATGATACTAAATCACAACAAATAGTCACTTCAAGGTGCTTCATATTGTAAGGTAAAGACCCTACAATAATACTGAGAAGACCCCAACAATCAAACGACTCCCTATGAGCAAGCACTTGGCAATGAAATGAGAGTGAAAAGAGGTGAGTAAAGAAAAAACATAACATAATGGGAACCCCATAGCAGCCTAGGCCTAGCAGCATAACTAAGGGAGGGTTCAGGATCAGGTGGTTCCACAGAAGAAGGGCCTGAAAGCTGAAGGCTCTGCCTTTCATTCTACTTTTTAAATACCCCAGGAACCACAAGTTAGTCAGCAGTCTGTGAATGAAGTGCTCTATTAGGGTGATATGGTACTATGAGTTCTTTAAGAAAGGATGGAATCTGATTTTTCAAGACCTTATATGTGAGAAGAAGGATTTTAAATACATTATGAATTCATTATGGATTTAATAGGGAGCCAATGAAGAAAAGTCAATATGGGAGAATTACACTCTCTCTTTCTAGTCCCGGTCAGTGCTCCCGCTGCAGCATATTAGATCAGCTGAAGGCTTTTCAGGGAGCTTTTAGGACAACCTGATAAAAATTAATTACAATAGTCCAGCCTAGAAGTAATAAATCCATGAACTAGCTTTTCAATATCATTCTTAGACAAGGTGTTTCTAATTTTAGAGATACTGCGCAAATGCAAGAAAGCAGTCCTACATATTTGTTTCATATGTACTGGTCAAAATTGACTCCAAGATACTGAAAAAAAAGAAAAAAAATACAGGAGGCTAAGTAATGCCATCCAGAGTAAGTATCTGGTTAAACATCCTGATTTGTAGAGCCAAGTACAATAACGTCAGTTTTATCTGAATTTAGAGGCAGGAAATTAGAGGTCATCCAGGCCTATATGTCTTGAAGACATTCCTGCAATTAAACTAATTGGTGTTTGTCATCTGGCTTCATGGATAGATAAAGTTGAGTATCATCTGTATAGCAATTAAATACAGTATATGCTATGCCTTCTAATAATACTATCTAAAGGAAGCATGTATAATGTAAATAGAATTGGTCCTAGCACAGAACCCCGTGGAACTCCATAATCAATCCTAGTGTGTGAAGAAGACTCCCCACTGACATGAACAAATTGGAGTCTATTAGATAGATAAGGTGACATGATTGTGTGTGTGTGTGTTTATATATATATATATATATATATATATATATATATATATATATATACATACAGACTGTGTACTGGCTACAGACTGTGTACATTTCCTATAGACACACATATCTGCCAGAACTTCAAACTATCCCAATAAGAGCTAAAATAAATAAGACCGACAGAAAAGACTTCTTTAAATGAGGTCTCATGTGCTCTCTACACTCACCATCTACTTTATCAGGTACACTTGCTCTACTGCTATTTAACTCAAAAAATCAAATTGGCCTATCACATGACAGCAACCCAGTGCATTTAGGCATGTAGACATAGTCAAGATGATCTCCTAATGTTTAAACTAAGCATCAAAATGGGAAGGAAAAGTGATTTAAGTGACTTTGATCACAGTATGGTTGATATGCTTAGATTTTTCAAACACAACCATCTCCAGCCCCAACTACCTCCAGTACTAGCAAGGTGTAAATAAAGTGTCTGGTGAAGGTATGTTGAAAGAAATTTGGAAATGTTCTAGGAAATTAGATACACAATATCAATTATATACGCTATGTTAGATACACTACAGTGTGTAGTGTAGTGTGTCTTTTTTAGGATACCTTGTTATCGATCACCAGTCTGACTGAAACATTTTAATTACTTTCTGTCTAACAGATCAACAACATAATCTATTGTGGACAGTTGTAAACCATGTAATTTCTTCTGATTGTGAATGTCATTACCATTGTTCTGTTTATTGTTTTGTTTGCGCTGTATATTTGAGTTTTCTAAGCTTTAAAAACTAATAAACAGCTGTTAAAAAATGATATGAAAAACAGCAAGGGAAATAGATAATGTTTAAATCTTTAATGAGAAAAGCATTAAAAGCAGCTGAGGAAAAATGCATAGAACAGAAATACACACAACCTAGACTACACTTTGACTCACAAATATTTCACCGGTTTTAGGAAAACTCCTTTATATCAGACTCAGGAGGAACCTTTGAACCATTAATGTCACATTCACATCATTCATCATTTATGTCTGTGGTGCTGTGTACATTCTTCATATAACACAGGCTATGATCCAGACATGTGGGGGAGAATGGGCTCAACGATTGGTTAGGAACAGGCAAAAGATAATGAGTTTGCATCAAAGTAGCAAACAAGGATTTTATTTTGGTTTATAACCTCAGTTAGAAAGAATCCCTCATGTTTTATTTATTATCATATCTTTAAGAATGGAATTTTGTGTACTGGGACAGGGGTAACTGGAAAAGGAGTCTTTGGGGAAAAAGAAACAAAACACAAGTCGTAACGGAACCCAAAACTTTGGGTGGAAGAGAGAGTGAGAGAGAAAACAAAGTAGAAAATGTTCATTAAAGTCACTATCCTCATAGGATTTACACTTAATGATACACTTAATGTCGACATTCAACAGGGGCTGTAGAAAAAAAAGACTAAAGCCTCAATTATAATGACGTATGCACAGACAGCTGCAGCACCACAAACACACAGTTGTGCTTATTACGTGTTTTGAGCCTGCTTGGAGAACATGTTCCATACATGTGCAGTGTATCGGGAAGAGTAGTACAAATACCAATAGTCTTCTTCAAATTCATTTACATTTTTAACCTTTCATTGTTTCCAAACATTTTGGAAACATTTGTTGAAAATACTCACACACACGGGGAGAACACGCAAACTCCACACAGAGAGAGAGAGACCGGGCAAAGGTGGAATCGAACCCAGGCCTTCCAGATGGCAGCAGTGCTAACCACCACTCCACTGTGCTGCATGGGTTTCCTCCCACAGTCCAAAGATTGGCCATCTAAATTGCCCATAGGTGTGAATGAGTGCATGAATGTACGTGTGAATGGTTGTCTGTGACTCTGTGTTGGCCCTGCGACAGGCTGGCGACCTGTCCAGGGTGTACCCTGCCTCTCGCCCTATGTCAGCTGGGATAGGCTGCTTTTTCAAAGGGAATTGAACAAGTTGGTGAAGAAATATAATTTATAAAAGATAAACCCAAATGACCAAATACACTGTGTGTCGATTATATTTCACTTCATGAGCAGTGTGTAGTTTAGTATCTGTGCACACAGGTGAAGATATAAGCTTAGTACATGGCCATCCTTGCAGAGCCTTTGGTTATGCAAAAGCTTAAAAAAGGAGCCTCAGAGAAAAGGAGTGTATGACCCATCAACCCTGGCATGACTGAAACCATCACGTCTGAGGGGCATCATTGCCTGTCCTGGATGGTTTGATTAAGGATTAGTAACTTGAAAATCTCAGTCTTGCAAACATATTTTCTCCACTAAAGGTTGTGCATGTATAAGAATGTGGACTTATTAATATAGGGTGGAACAGAGTGGACAGAAGCTGGGAGGGGCAGAGAGGAATTCAGGGCTGCAGGACAGAGCTGAGGGGCTCCAATTTGTAGACAGGTGGACAGGTGGAAACAGAGCCCTTATTGTTTATGGCTTAATCAGGCATGCAGGTGTACCGCCCAGTGCTCGCCTCGCCACAGCAGCACAGCACACTCCTTGATTTTTTTTGCCTTTTCCCAGCCATCATTCCTCTTATTTCTGCACTTCAGAATGCCTGCAGCCATGGCTAGTAATATTAAGTGTACTTATTAAGTGTACTTTAATATTGTTAGATTAAAGAAATAAAAGTCAATGTTATTGGAAAACGTGCTCTAGCATGAGGTATCAGTGGACTATGTGCTGTACCATTCACTCATATAGTCATGGAAATTAATGGACTGGTGTTGAGTGCATAACAGTTCTCAATTTTGCACACATTAATATGTGGGGAACTTTTCTGCGCTGAAATAAAATAGTCAAGGGATGGAAATGAGCACACTTTACTTTGCTTCAAAAAGGTAAAATGTCTGGGAGAATTTACAAAAGCAAAACAAAAGCAGTTAATATCGAGAGAAGGCCAAGATCAGGGTGTATTCATGTAGCTGTAGATATGTTTCAGTTTAAGCATCCTGGCAAGTCAGGTCCAGGTTGATAAATCTGTCAGCAGCATGGCCTGGTTGCACAGATCCAGGTTACTGTAGGACTTGACTCTTCTGCTCCACAGCTGTCTTGGACCCAATCCAGAACCTCATACTATATCCTGGATAAGCTCCAAGGACGTGTCCGCCATTACCCAGCCACAGCGGACACCCCTGCCACTACCAGCCGGACATCCACTTGGCACTGAGCCTCCCAGCTAAAGTCTCACTCTGTGGATGTTTTAGCTTCAGTGCAACCCAGTAATTGCCTTTGATGTTGTTATAGTAACATTTCCATAAAATTGAGAGTAATAATAATAATAATTCTAGAAGATATTCTAGAAGTGTTTCCTAAACCTAACTCTGCTTCTGCCAAATACGGATTTTGTAAGGATGACCGTGAATGCAAGCAGAATAGACAATGTCATTGCCTAATATAATTCAACTCCCCATTCGTTTGTGGTTTTGTGGTTTTAAGAGATTGCTAGAAACTCAAAAACAGTTTACTGGTGTATGTTCCATGTCCTTGACACAATGTTTAAAGCCAAGGCAGGATCGTGTCTTGGTGACTCTGGCTCTGACTTTTGGGATCTGTCGGTTAGAGTCTGGTCACAGTCTTATTTAACCTGTGGTGAGATTCTGGACCTATTACTATCCAAGTAGCCACGAGGTCACTCTGTGGTCCAATTCATTGTGTTTTGGTGGTTTGCCGACCTTGGTCCTCGCATGGAGATTTGAAGGCAGTGTTGTTGTTGACTGTTGCTTCATGCATGCTTTCAATCTGTAGATTCTGTTTCGGAACAGTTAGTGCTTTGTGGTAATTTGCGCATGTTTTTGTTTCTGACCCCAAATAACTGTGATGCACAGCCCATCAGTTTTGAGCTGTATGTAAGCAGGTGTCAGAGACACAGGCCATGGCTCATTAGCAGTGTAAAAGGCCTCATGTTTAGAGTATTATCTGAGCGAAAAGACAGCTCTGTAAGATGGTGTGAAACTAAGGGCGACAGGGAACACTTAACATGTTCAACCTAATTTAACACCAATCATTGCAAGTCTCTCAACCCTGCTACACCACTTATTAAAGCTTTCATTGAATGTCAAATATTATTCTCAGAATTGTTTGTTATAGTTCAGTGTTCTCTGTCTAATTATCCAGTTCTTATTTCATCCACTTCAATCTCAAACAGTTGATGGTATTTATCTTCACTAGCAATTTTGTTTTTAAAGGTGATGTAAAAATGTCACATAAATAATTTCTGTTACCTGACTGGCCAACAAATTTACATTGTCTACTTCAAATACTGAGAGGATAATATCCAGATTTCTGGATATATATTTTTAAATTAATTATTTAATGCTGCTCTAAAACTAACTAAAGAAAGAACAATATTTTTTAAATTCATTGAAGAAAATATATTTTTTAAATCTTTGATAAGCATTATGTGTGTTACATTTGTAATGAGATGAAAGATTTAAAAAATTTTAAAGTATGCATTTGACATTTTTATTCCTGATTAATTAATTAATCAATGACTTAACTCACCCCTGTTTATAAACACTGTCTGTAAGGCATAAATGAGAGCAGATGGACACATCGTCAATGTCATTGTCGTAAACATCTAGCTAATTTATTATGACATGGTAACATAACCCCCGTCTTCACTGCTCAGCAATAGCTGTTTATATTCAATCTGTTTTTTAATTCAAGTTATATATGTAAGTTTATATGTATTCCAATTCCTTCCTTGTAATATTTAACCAAATTTTTATTTGTTGTATGATATTGTGGTTGCGCACCTCAAAAATATAAAATGACAGAACTAACTGTAACAATAATTTCTTTTTTATTTTTTAAGTTTAATCAGTATCTGATTCAACAGCATGGTGGCGCGGTGGTTAGCATTACTTTTTGCACTGTTGTTGTTTTTGCACTTCAGGTAGCCATTCTGGGTACGTCTCATCCATTTGCAGCTGATTCACGTGTGCAGCCAGGTGCTCATGGAGTGCAGTTATCTTCTTTATTCAGTAGATGTGTATCATGTCAGGGCCTGGTGCTGTCCAACCCTTAATATTTGAGACTCTTTCCTGGATGCCTGCCACTGTGATGGTTACTGGAGCCTGTTGCTCTTAGGTCCACTAGCCACTGAGCACTGGTGTTGTGTCTTGCACCCAGCTCCCACATGCTCTTCCAGTATTGCTCTGTCTCCAGTCTTGGTGGTGATTCTGTTTTTTATATTGTTTCCCTGCCTCTGAGATTACATGTGTAGCAGCATTACAACAGTTCCTGATTCCCATTTCATGTCCATTTATGCCGTATCCTTGTTACAGTAGCCAACTTATCGTCAGTATGCCCTGGTTCCTCAAGACCTGACGCAGTCCTAGTTAGTCCAGGTGACAGTCGAGCCAAGGCCAGATTACAGTTTTGTGAAGTCTGTGATCCTCAGGTGTTTTGCTCAGTCAGAGCAAATCTTGCCAAAAACATATAATCCTCTTGGTGACACCAGTTCTGTGATATGAAAGAAATCCCATTCTTTGTGTTCAACCTTTGAGTATCAAACACACTGTTGACTTATGCATTAAAACTATGTTGGCATGTAGAAAATATCTGAGCAGACTTTTGTGGGGTATGATTGGTTGTGACAAGGACAAATTGCTTGTTATTTTAAGGATTTTCACATTAGTCTGCCACAAAAAACACAAAAACAGCATTGCCAGTAGAATACTAATACTCTGGGATTATCGTTGAACTCTTTCACAAACTGACATCTATACTTTTCAATGATTTACTGGGTAACACTTGAATTTAATGAAATCAATAAATGCACTTCTTTTTTTTGCTAAGTCAGATTGCTTATTTATTTATTGACGTATAAGGTGTTCAAATGTCAGCATGAGATGTAATGCAGCTGTGCGTGCACTCCTCATTTTTCTATGCTGTGTTGTGCTGTAAGCTGTGTAGTTCTATTTTTGAGAGGTACCTAAATTTAATTTGCAAATGTGGTGGATTGACCCTTGAAGCAAAGCAGTATTATAGAGTACGTCTAATTATTTGTGCACGGCTGTATGTACGGTATTCCATCCACTAATCACGTACAATATTCAAAACATCTTTGACTAGTAAACTGCTTTTAAACTGTTTTGTACATTAACTTCACTTCACATGCCATTAACTTCAGCTCCAACATTCACTAAGGAGAAGAGTGATGAGAGGCAATAATTGGACGGGTGGGTGAAAATGGGTTAGGAAAAGACAGAGCTGGTGAGTGAGAGAAATAAAGGCACTGGTCGGGGAAAGTCAGTGAATTTCATAACATCCATATCATATGTTGGGCCCCCACCCGTGACCTTGGCACAGTTAGAGCCACAGTTCTGAAAACAGTAGTGGAGAAATGAGAGATGGTCTGTTCTAAAACCACCACCAAGATGTCACTATGATTTACCTTGTTTCTCTTTTTGTTCTATGTAAAGAATCCCGAAATAGTTTAAAACCATGTCCTCCCGTTTAATTAGGACATAACACATGACATAAATACACTCTTTTGTTTATTTTGAAGCTAGTTAGAGTTTTATTTTATACATATTTAAATGAATTATGGTTCATGTAGTTTCTTTTAAGTTTTTTTTCTCTGCTACAGTAACAGTACTTATTTTGGCACTCTACTCACCCCGTGTTGGGTCTTTGACTATGTGTGAACTTTGTTGTTGTTCTCCATTTATCTTCTTTGTGGTTTGGGTTTGAAGCATTTATTGATGTGGTCTCTTTCTCGTAGTGTGTTTTCCAATTTAGACCTGTCACAGAGTAATATGTTTCTGTTGATATTTCTAGAAAGCCTTTGTTGTTGTTTGTGTGTAGCTGTTCAGCTTGGTAAGGTTTTTGTGACCATTTTCAGTGTCCACCTTGTGGGTGTCAGTGTGGTGTAATACTACAGTGGGCCACATTTTAAAGTCACAATGAAATATTTAAAATAAAATAAAGACTTCCAAAATTATCTTCTGTCATAATATCCCTAAAACTTTGGAACATGTTCCTAAAAACAAAAACTCCTCTGACGGAACATAGGTCAGACTCACTGGCCAGTTTATTAGGTATACCTATTCAACTAGACTTTCATGGTAATATCTAATAAGCCAATTACACGACAGCAACTCAAATGTATTTAGGCATGCAGGCATGACCTGCTGATGTTCACAATGAGCACCAGAATGGGGAAGAAAGGTGATTTAAGTGACACTGAGGGTGGCATGATTGTGGGTCCCAGACAGGCTGGTCTGTATTTCAGAAACTGCTGATGTACTGGGATTTTCCCACACAACCATCTTTGGGTTTTACAGAGCATAGTTTGAAAAAGAGAAACTATCCAGTGAGCAGCAGTTCTCTTGGTTAAAATTAATTGTTGACGCTAGAGGTAAGATGAGAATGGCCAGGCTGGCAGAAATGCGTTTCTGAATGCACAGCACATTGAACCTTGAAGCAGATGGGTTACAGCAGCAGGCGACCACACCGGATGCCGTTCTTGTCACCTAAGAACGGAAAAATTAGGCTAGTTTGCACAAGCTCACATGCAGACTGATTTAATTAGTCTTGTTTTTTCCTGAAACAGTCAGATAGTAGGTTCAGAATTTTGTGCCACTTTTGGGATGTGGTGAAACTACATAGTTCATTCATGGATGTTCTGATGACAAATCTGCACCAACTTCATGATGCTATTATGTCAATATGAACAGAAATCTCAGAGGAATGTTTCTAGCACCTTGTTGAATCTGTGCCATGAATAATTAAGGTGGGTCTGAAAGCGAAGGGGTCCAGCCCAGTACTAGCAAGGTGTACCTAATAAGAGGTGTTAATATAATAATTATATTGTGTTTAATACATATTGAACTATTCCTTTAAGCCCATGTTGAGCTCTAACTGTTCTTTTTAATATTTCCTACAACTGAAAAAGCTGTTTAAATGCAGCTCTGTTATAGGTTTTTCTACTTGGTTGCTCTAAAATCAAAATGAAAATAGTTTAATTTCAGCTTGCTGCACTTTGCGGCAATTCTTGAAATTACCATCTGTGCATCAATGCATGAGTGTATTTCCACCTGGATTTTAATGCTGTATGATTTTGTTCATTCGGGCAGTGTGACAGTGCCAATTACAAATGTGTAAACATCTATTTTATGCATGCAGTAAATATTGTAATAACAGCAAATTGTTCAAATTAATATTTTTCTCCAGATTTTTGTTCCTGATGGCAATTTTGCATCTTTCTAAATATTTTGATCTGCTCCAAGGTACATCTTTAATTCAATAAAGGAATTGTTTTCACAGTGACTATGTTACCATTCAAACTGATGCAAACAATGCTTTTACCAACAAGCATTTTGAGAAACTTTTGAAAAGGCTTTTTTTTTTATTGAAAACTCAAATAAATTGTTAAATTAAAGCAGCCATACTGATACTTATTCATTGCTTCATCTACTTCTAAGAGTGTCTGAAGAACAGGACTTCGAAAAATCTGTTTTTAATTGAAATCCAATACTTTTTTCCCATTTTACGTACTTGAATTTGGTCTAGTGTTACTTTGTTTTTCCAAAATTTCTAGATTCCTTTATGCACCACACAGTGAAGTTGCTTGATTGGAACCCTGGGGTTCAGAAGCAAAAATTCTTTTAAGGGTCATGGATAATTGTACTTGCAAATGTGCTATTCTGGCATATTGAATGAACAGGAAACCATATTTTCTCAGAAAAGATGCTAAAACATTTACAGGCCACAGTATAAACCTGTAGTACTGTGTATTTTTCTAGGAGAATTGGTGCTCAATAGTATTGTGGCTGTCGTAAAAAGTAAAATTCCATGTGGGGAAAAACAGTGGGGGAAACACTGGTATCCATGACACTTCCCACTTAGAAAAACAATTAAAAACCAACTAAATAAAACGAGACTGTTGCTGTAAAATTAGTTGAGGTTGCTTAAATTTAAATTAATTCAAAACATCATGTGAAGATACAAACTGTATTTATTTATTTATTATGGTTAATAAAACTGATTTGATTATGCTGAATTTATGAATTTATCGTTCACCTTTTATTACATTTTAAAGAATTTATTTTGGCTTTCATGCAAACTGTTCAAGTTTAAAGGATTTTAAAATTGCTTTCAGATGTCTTAAATCTGCATATCATCTTCAGCTTTCATCCAGCTTTTTCTCACATGCTTTCTATAATCTATTCCTCAGTTCTTTGGAAGACAGAGGTCATCTGTCACTCCTGGTCTTCCTCACTCACTGAGCAAAAACTTCCAATTTTATGGCTTGGATTTTAACTCGTTATTGGAGCCCTCTGAGAGGTATATTCACAGTTGTGTGCAAAGGTCAAGTTACAGGCTTTATTGCCTAGGTAAAGAAAACACACTGAAGAATGTTTCGGTCCTGAATGATTGTCAGCTCTTACAGCACAATGAAGACAAAACAGGAAGGCCCCTGGTGGTTTTTTATTAGCAGGAATCACTAACAGTGCCAGAGACCGTCTCTTATAAAACACACTGTGTAACCCTGCTTGAGGTTTTGTTCTGATTGGCTGGCATCTTGTCATCACCATTGCCTGTGGTTTAACTCTCTTATGAATAGGGCCCTATGCGTCTGTTAATCACATGGCAGCAAGATCGCTTCTGACTATATCAGTGTTGTCAGAGTCTGAGGTGATCTACTGTATACTGATATCCATTTTTCTATTCGGTGTATTTCAGTTGTGGCATCACTTCACGGTGTGTGCAGCTGTTTGTTTTGGCAGAGATTTGGTTGTTAATTCCTCTATGCAGGGTGCAGCCTGTTTGTGATTGTTTGGCATTTAAATCCATTCACTTGCCTTGACGGGCTAAAGAAGCCAGTAAGCCTTGTTTCTGTGTGCATGTGACACATAAAAATCCTAAACGAGGCAAAATGTGGGCAGCAGTCCCACACTACAGCTGCAGGGGACAGCACGCTGTATAGACACAAGCCATAGCACAGCTTGGCAATTGAGAGGTAATAGGAGCATCATAATGTACTCAGGCTCAACAATGGGGTATTTGCAAATGGTCATGTTCAAGTTGCCACTATGCCTCAGCTTTTCCTTTATTTTGCTTTATTTTGTCAAGTTTGAGACATCCATCCATCCATTTTCTTAACTGCTTATCCAGTTCAGGGTTGCATGAGGCTGGAGCCTGTCCCAGCTGTTACTGGGCAAGAAGCACGGTACACACTGGACAGGTTGCCAGACTATCACGGCCTGTGGTCAAGACAATTGAGGCTTATTGAAAAGGTAATTATTGTACTGGTAGCAATGTCTGAATGCCTCTCTCCTGCAACTTCAGCTACAGATTCATGAACCTATGTTAATGATAGCTGTGATGTTGTACTATTGGAGATGTGTAAAATCCCACATTTCCTCTGATAAGTATGGTAACATCTGCTGAACACTGGCAGAACTTTTTAAACGGAAACATGGACTTGATTATGAAATATCAATCACATGATATCTTTATGTTTTAATTATTGTCAGATGTTTAAAGAGGGTCTGTTTAAATTAGTCAGTGAACTATAAAGCGTTTACTGCTCAGCTGTCACTGGTTAGTAACATGAAGACCATCGTCTCCGAATAGAGACTGATTTAAATGACATTAGCTGCATTTAATCTAATTTGCAGTCATTTGTGAAACTCTGGGTATGTGGAAAGAAAATATTTGAAGTGATAACAGGTAGCCTGCTGTCTCTGCTCGTTTTTCATCTCAATTTCACTGGAGGTAGAGCCAAGACACACATCAGCCCATGTGACTAAGAGAATAAGAAATACACCCAGACCTGAATGCAACATCAGGGTTCTCACATTCCTGGAAAACCAAGATATGTCATATCTTTTTTCACTTGTATTTTCCAGCCCTGGAAGCATTATGAAAAATTACCAAATTCATTACCATTATCTGTTTGCATGTTTTTGCAGTTTTGAAGAAATATTTGTGTGTGTGTGTGTGTGTGTGTGAGAGAGAGAGAGAGAGAGAGAGAGAGAGAGAGATTGGGTGAATGAGACTTATAGTAGAAAGCACTGCACAGTGTTCAAACTGAGTAGAAGGGTCTATACAAGTACCAGTCCATTTACATCATCAAGGCCCTCTTACTATTGCAAACTTACCAGAATACCATGCATAGGTGGTGAAACTCTGTTAGGATGGAAGAGGTCATGCTTGTTATTTTTGAGAGCAGTGGTCCCAGTGTTACTGAGACCTTACTGATGTATTTTATAAAGTACAGACAGGTCCCTCTAGTTTTACAAGCCTAAGCACTAAGAGCGTAGTTTGTCAACCTCTCCTAAGCTGAAGTTCTCTGAGAACTGGTGAGGAAGGCCTCACAAGCTGCAGACGTTTAGAATGAGGGGATGGTTTACTTATTCCGATAATTACAATTATTTATCTCTCTGCATGAGGTTGTGGTCCAGGTATAATTGTGCGCAGATGCACCATTTAACAAAGAGCTTTTGTAAAACAATAAATACAAATAAACTGTCAAATCTACTGCCTATTTACTACAAAAGCTGAAGCAGTCTAAAATAATTAAAACAATGATAACAAGCATCACACCCTCACTGTAGGAGAAGACAGTTTTCTCAATTTGAATAGAATTGCAAGTCATTCTATAGGCAATGCTTGAATTAAGAAATTCTTTAAACATGCACTCTTTTCACATTTTAGGAAATACTGGATGCCATTACAGAGCAACAGGATCTTAATTCTCACAAATCAGTCAATTGTTTTACTGTGCAACCATTTGTCATATGATTTGATGATAAGGGCTGAATGTTAATCTTCCATCCATCCATCCATCCATGATACCACAGGGTGCGAGGCAAGTTACACACTGGATAGGAAGCCAGTTTACCAAAGCGCTAGCAGAAAGAGACAGACAACTGTCCATGCTGAACTTCGCACTTATGGCCAATTAAAAATAACTAATAAACCTAATATGCATGTCTTTGAACTCTGAGACAAAGCCACAGTGCCTGGAGATAATCTTTGCAAATTTCACATAAGTTTACAAGACCACAGCTGCACCACCATGGCGTCTTAGTTTAAATGTAAAAACTTTGTTTGGTTGTTTGTTTTTAGGGTTTTATTTGCACATAGTCATTTTCACACATGTTGACCTGCTGTAGCTGGGAAAGGAAAGATGTTATTAATAATTACCATTTGCTCTTTTCTATGTGAAGTTATAAGGCATAAAAACATTACAATGAATCATCATGTACAGTAACTGGACCTGAAACCCTGAAGTAGCTAAATGGATTTCTCCATTATTCACTTCATTATGTCAAAAAGTTTGATTTGAAACAGACCATGATGCAACTTAATAAATCCATCATACACCTATTTCGCTCCTGCTTCTCGTATTTTTTTTTTAAGCAGTGAATTACATCTTGCGCTAAAGCTCCAGAAATCACATAGACATTGCATGTCTTATCTAGTGTTGCTATATAAATATCTAGAAGTGTGACAGTAAGCAACACGTTGCAGTTTGTTTTAGTTTTTTTATTATCAGGACTCAAAGGTAAAAATTTAATCCACTGAAGAGAATAAATCACCTGCTTTACTGAACTAGAGAGACGAAGTTCAGCTCAGTCCCAGGAAAAGATTTGACAGACAGTCTGTCATTATTAGTTAGCGTCTATATTTCAGCCAATCTGCTGTCAAGTTGATCTGTTTTCTTAGGTTTGGAGTGAGATTTACATTGATGACAATGGCCAAATCACTAACGATAACAATACTGATACCGCAGGAAATTTATCACTAATTCTCTATCAAGAATACTGGCTTGATTTGTTACATGCTGGCATGCTGCTCAGCAAGAATGATTGCATTAAACAGTCTTTAAATCATCTTAATTATGCCTTGGCATGATGCAGTGTGGCACTACACTATAAACAGCATAAACTCTACTCTTATTTGTTTAAAATACACTGCATGATGAGCTGATTAAATGACCCCTAAGGATTTTCCAAATCAGTTTTTTCTTCCTTCATTTCCTACGCACACATACTTATTAATGCTTCATAAAAAAATTGGCAGACCCTAGCAAATGAGATAAGATCATGTAGCTTCTGCCACACCTCCTGAGGGAGCTTGATAGTGTAACCAGAGGCAGTGATGCTATCAGGTGCTGTGGTTAAAAAGACTCTATACTTTGGCAGAGGTTGAGAGGAAATGTGGTGTGCCTACAAGCAGCATGTCCGGTCTCTCTTTTGCACTCACACCTGCTCACCATCTATTTTAATACCCTTGGTTTGTTAAATGAACACACATGCTTGCATATACACTGTCTTATATCAACACACACACACACACACACACACACACACACACACACACACACACACACACACACACACACACACACACACTTAATAACTTTACAGGGACTTTTTCTTTGTCCCTAAAGGGAGGTGGTCCTCACAACAGATTTATGTACACACAACACAAGTAATACAAATACACACTCACTCCCAAGATCACTTCACTTTAAATGCTGTAAGGCTGCTCTTGGCGCACATGCATCATCCACAGTGGTGACAGATGATTGACTAATTGGCTAGAACCAGGAGATGGCATCTAAAATGAAGAACACATTTTGCTGCCTTTGTGTTTTAGGGGTTTATAGGTCATGCAGACATTTCAATAGACTTGTAACTCAAAGGGAGAAAGCAAGAGTGTGAGAAGAATGTTTCCCAGCTCCCATACAGATCACTCTAATGCATTTAAACCCAAGCAACCAAATAACCTGAGCCAGTGCTGTTTTTTTTTTCCTGTGTGCCTTCTAAAAAAAAAAAATTACAAACACAAATTGCAAGTGAAATGAATGAGAAAAAGGGAGCCCTGGGTGAAGGTGAAGGAGAAAAGCAAGCTATGGAAGATATTTAAATCCTCGTTTTTGTTAAAAATTTTAATAGTAAAATGATTTAACTCACGTTGGTATTAAAATAGTCTTGAGGTCTACATTAACTGGAACAGAAATAAATTGGAAATCGTGCCAATAATTTCGTCTAGCAGTACGAATGCAGTGTTCATTAAAAGAGCTGTACTTTGTAAAGACTGTTCTTTTAGAACAATGTCTTTACTGCCTTGTTATAATTACTATATTGATTAAACGTATTGTTAAGCATAGTAAATTGGTGTTTTTAACTTGGCATATTAAAAACTGAGCTGAGTGATTTGAGACTTGAGGAAATGTGTCATGCATTAGTGTCTGTACAAGTAATCATTAACACTGTCAGGTCTAACTAATCAGCTGAAATGACCTTAACTTGAACCATAGTGATGATCAGAACATGGACATGTTATATACACATTCAGAATATATGGTTTTGTCCACAAACTAGGGTTACTTTTAGGGCTGTAGCTAGGGTTGGGGTCATCACCAATAATGAATTCACAAGGTTAGCTCACAGTTTTGAGCTGCAATGCTTGTGATTTCTGGACTGGAGTGGAGTGAAACAACAATTAAAATGTGAATTCAACTACATCCTGGGCTACCTTTGGCCACTATGGATATCAGAGGAAAGTCATCCAGATTCCTTTGAAATTTGAAGTTCTACAGGTATGCTGTAGTTGTTTATCCCCCGAGAATACACCAATCTCTGTACATTCAAATACAAAGATAGACACAGTTTTGCCTATGATTAAAGAATAAAAAACAGAATGATTATATTCAAGCATCTAGCATGTCTAAAGGTACAAAGAACCTTACACATTCTCATGCACATTGTACATACATTTAAAAAAGGCATGTGTGTATATGTATATGTGTCTGTTCAGTGTTTCTGACCAACTCTCCTCGATTGAGACCAATTTTGCAGCTTTTAGCTGTTGAGCCGAGTGCTTTTTCCCTTTCATTTTCTCCATCTCTGCTCCACCTTTCCTTATCTTTTTACTTTTCTACTGGCCAACTTGTCTAACTGTTATTGGTAGAAAATCGGGTAGATGTTGTGCACATGCTAATGCACGTGGCAGTGATGCAGGCGGGGGATAGTGTTACATCTGATGTGTGGATTGTGGTATGTTATCAATAGTCAAGTTGACTAAAGCAACCCTCAAGCCACTGAGAAATGTCCTGGTGGTCCCAAACAGCAGTTCAG